>JAKWIY010003058.1:1489143-1739143 GCA_027704805.1 Solanum corneliomulleri | reverse complement strand
CCATCATTGAGTTTAAATCCTGCAGCTAGAGTATTGACAAACCTTCCTAGCAAGTTGCTTTTCCTATTGCACCAAAAGATAGTCTTGATTTCCTGTCTGTTCCAAAGCTGAACTTGAGATCTGAAGCATCCACGGGAACAGATGCATTGCTCGTAGAGGGAAAAGAGAAGACTAGTCGTTCAGCTGATTTACCAGTGCCGAAGGCGTACACTGGAGAAGTGGATGCATCCACTGGCTGAGAGAGGACACCGGCTGCGGGAGATGGCATGGATGGTGTTGGTGGTTCTGAGAGTGTTCCAGATGACGCAGGGACTGGGAAACTGAATCCAAACCCATTGTCTGGGAAAGTTGCATTTCTAGGATTGGGCTTATTCACAAAAATGGATGGCAAGTTAGGTTTTGCACCAGAGGCTTGTCCAGGAGCATTTCTTGGTAGCTGGAAACCCGTGGAGTTGGATAACGTTGCAGCATTCTGCCCATTGCTTTGATTACGGAAAGAAGGCCACTGTGGGGTAGCACCTTTATCTTTCTGTCCATCATCAGTGTGTATCGAGTCCTGCAGCAAAGACATCCATGTTAAGTGGCGATTCTATATTATATTAGCGACAAACCCCTAAATTAACATCCCCAGGTGGTCTGTGCTTTTGCACACTCCATCCTCTAATGCATAAATAAAATTTTGAACTGTAAAAGAAGTTGCTTTTAAGAACAAACTCGAGAATGTCAGGAAGGCGCAGAATAATGCCATTTGAAAAGGTAGCTTCCAATAGCAAATACATACCTTGCGCAAACTTGGATTGTGAGAACCAGAAAAGAAACTTTTGACTTGGGAATCAGCTGCCTTAGAAGTGACGGGCGGGACAGTATTGGCTTTAGCCGTTGTACCTAACACATTACCTATACTAGCAGCTTTAGCACTAGCATCCGTACCAGTGTCAGTTTCACGGGTAGTTTGCTCTTGAGGTATTTCCACATGATTGACTGTTCCATTATCTCCTTCCTTGGACGATTGGGCAGCTGCCAGACCATTGTTCATACGTATTCCAAAGTCTCCTAAATGTGATGATTTCATTTTATCATTTGGAGTGGAATCAGAGATTTCTTTGCCGGGATATTTCTTCCATTTGCTTGCCAGCTTCAATTCAGCTGCCTTTTCTGCAGGAGTGGGTTTGTGTCTATCAAGTTGCTCTAATATTTTTCTTACAGTATCATTTGAAGAACTTATGAGTGGCATAGGTTCTTCAGACCTGCCTACTCTATGGTCCACCGACTGGTACTTCTCTAGACCACTAGTTTGACCAACTTCCAAATTCTTTCCGGCAGCAGCAGGCAAGAACAATTTGGAAGCACCAACTTTTTCTAAAGGTGAAGAAGCATTTGGAGAATTCAGGAAAATGGATTTCCTAGGGCGAGATTCTGAGCCAAATTTATTCCGTATGCGCCGAATCGGTCCCACAGATCCATAGCTTGGAAGAGGTAAATCCGTCCTAGTCTTCTCCTGAAATATTTTCATGAGAACATTCAGATAGATCCCATCTGCTCCTTGAAAGAGTTCTATCACATTAAAATAAAGACTAACGAGCACAGAATTCTTATAAACACACAAGAACCTGCAAATCAATGTAGGAAGCTATAGGAAATCGCTTAGTACAGAGGATTATTTTAATAGAAAGTTGCTAAAACACATATACCTGGCTGTAGATTGATGATTGAGATTGTTGGAAGGGTTTCACTGAGGGATCTAGCCACCTGCTACCAACTTGCGACTGCGTCTGCTGGCAAAATTGAAGTGCAACATGAATATCTATTCCCAGATTAACAGAAGTATGGTTGAAGCACAAGTTAATTTAGTCACAGTACAAACCCTATTACTGGATTTCGGCAATAATGTTCTAGAGTATGGAGTCCTCGGGAACTCAACAAGCCCACATCCTCTCTGATTCAGTGGAGTAAAATGACCATGCTGATCTTGCACCATGGCAGCAGGCCAACAAGTCGATGACTTTGGTGAAGGTGGTGGATGAAACCTATTTTGGGGAGCTTGCTCCACCTTGGATACAAAACCATAAGAATCATTTCCCTTACTTAACCTACGGCTTCCCATGTAAGCTCTTGCAATATCAATGGGGGATGCGCCAACTTCATCTCGTACCTGCAGTAGTGCAGTATTTATCAGAGTGCATCCTAGAATCAATACCAGAACTCAGAAAGAAGGGAGGAGCATCAATGAGGGTATTTCATAAAATAATTATTTGTGGTTGTTACTTCCAAGCTATTCCGAACCTTATCCACTGGTCCATTTTTCCTGTTAAAGCTCATCCAAGACATCTCTTGACTAATTGAAATATTGTTTCTTACCTAATCAATCAATCAAGTGTGACTCAATTTCATACTAGCTGGCTACAGCTACATTAATCCTCTAGTTCATCCTTTTCTATTTGTATCTATTTAGCAGAGTGAAGTTTTAGCACGCTTAAATACTAAGATTGTAGTCATTTCACAAAACAAAATGTGTTCTATTGACAGAATGATAGTTAACTCACGTTCGTTTGGGGAAGAGGTGTTGAAATTCCAGGCATAGCAAAGCCTGTTTCATCCTGATTCCTGTCATTTGGTCTTCTAGGTGTCTCATGTGCTAAATGTAACCTTCCAATGTCTCCTTCAGCTGTTATGCTAGCTATCTTTTCTTGTTCATCGATAACCTTTGAGTTTAATATCTTTGTCAAACGCGTTATTTCATCCCTGCATATGGTGAAGACAGCTTTTCAACAAGAAGGTTTAACTGAAAAAAATTTAAATTATGCAAATGATCAAAAGAGATTCCTGAATGAACACAAGACAGAGAAATCCAGCATCACAACATGTACAGAGTGATGGAGGATCATCAAAATAACAGGAGAGGGTTATTAAGTCAAAATCTCAGTTCCTAGTAATTATAGAGAACTGAATTCTCAAACCACTGAGGACTATGAGGAAAGATGCATGCATTTTTCATCTAAAACAGAAATTGGCTCCTAACCAATGAGGTGGCACTGCAACAAAATGATAGATGGGCCTAGCTATAACCAGAATTACAGAAAAAATACAGAGAAATGAAAATGATATGCTACCTTGAAAATGATTTCCCCTGCATGAGCTGCTCAATTCTCGAAATTTCAACACTATCAGAGGAATTCTTTGGTTTCTCTTCTTCCAGCTTCTCTGCTTCGGAGATCCCCTTCGATTTCGCCATACTTGGATCCTCTTCCTTTCCTTCAATAGAACTAGAATTCTTTGGTTTCTCTTCTTCCAGCTTCTCTGCTTCGGGGATCTCATTTAATTTCCCCATGCTTGAATCATCTTTGTTTCCTTCAGTAGATCTGGATATCACATACTGCATAGACATAATATCCAACACTTCTGAAAATATTCTCTTTACTAGAAAACCATATAAAAATAAAAGTTCAGCTTTTTTCTCTTCATTCTCGTTTTCTCACACGTCGGTTGAGTTTGTTTGAGGAAGGGGGCACTTTCACAGCATCAATTCCTAATAAGGCCATGGTCAATTCACTGAATGGTTGTTGGCTCTACCGGAGGAGTCTAAAATCAACAACGTGTAACTGCTTGGGCATTGAGCCTTCGGAATTATTTTATACTTCGTTTGGTTGCTTTTTTGTTTACGGAATAATGTTATACTGGAATCTTGGGTGTACGTTTTATAATACCCAACGTGAGATAAATAATAAAAGGATTAGCTATAACTCAGTGAAACAAATAAAATGATAAAAATTACCCTTTTGCCAGAAAATGTTATTAAGAAGGTCAATGTTAAAATTAGGAACAAAAGCTTATTGAACTTTACTAGCTTAAAACCAAATATACCTATAAGATTATACATCATACGTCTTGTTTTTAAATGTGATGTAACAAACAAATTATGAGTACTAAATAATCAAGGATACCAGTATTATAATCCAACATAATTTTTGTCCACGAGGCACAAACTGAAAGACCCTTTAATTGATCCCTGAGATATTTTCTGTTTTCCCTTTTCTCGCTAACACTAAATGTGGATCACCAACCTAATTTCCTTGCCCACCCTTTTTTCTTCTTTCTTCTTCATTTCCATTTGATCCCCTTCACAGAATGACATCTGATATCTGTCCAGAGTGTCTGTTTGGTGACTATAGTGGCAAAAATTCTCCTCCATTTCAAACTAAACTTGTGTTCCAATTTATATGACATACTTCAGATTTCGAGAGTCAGACAAGAATATCTTTGTCCATGATTTATTCATATGCCCTTTAAGTATTTTAAATTGGTAATCTTTGTGATTTGTAGTACTTCTTATGTAGTCTCTAAATCTGTAAATTATTTTTCAAAAACCTTAAAGATTGTATCTCTAAATGCACAATTAAAATAAAAGAAGTAGACACTCGAAATCCGACCCATGCCATAAAAATTGAGCTGTGTAGTACTTTTCTAATATCTAGTTGTATCTTTATTTATTTTTTTGAAACTGGTAGCTTTGTAATCCTCAGCATTAAGGGCTATGCTGGCGGCTGGCCACCTCCAAAAGTGTTTATTACATAGAAAAACCAACAAAAAAAGAAAACAGTACTACTTACAAAGCTCCCATGAAATCCACTAGTTGAATTTCTTCTTCTATGTTCATTTCTTAATCTAATTGTATTTATTAAATTAATATAAGCATATCTCTGTCTAAGTTCGCTAAAAGTAGGAAAAGAATATAAAAATTTATACTATAATATTATTTGGGTATCTGAATGGATCTTCTCAACTAAAGACTGCACATTTTTTTAAAAATGCAATTAGCCAATTATTCAAACACAGAGACAAAAGTTACATGCTAACCTATATCAAAAACTAACCCATTCAAGCTTTCTTTTTCTGAAGAAGCTGATCTATTCAAGTTCTCTTCTTTTAAGCTCTGCGTGAAACAAAAGGAAGGAATGGAGCAGAGAGACGAGAGTAATACGCATAGAAAATGGTGGTGCCACTGCTACAGGCAACCATGAATAGCATAAAAGAATAGTATTTACATTACAGATGGTCTTTTTTGACTTCAAAAAGGGGCATTCTACTTTTGCACCTTCATGAAGTTTCATCAGATCAATTATGCATAGATAAACGAAAATAATAACTTTAGAGGATTAAATCAGGCTAGGGAGAAGCCTACTATAGGTCCTTTGAAGGATTTATCACAAAAGCATATAAAAGGCTTTGACATCATATGCAGTTAAGTTACTAAAAAGCTTTCATCTCCACGGTTTCTTTCCGCAATTAAACAAAATAAATTACAAGTAAATCATGATAATTTTTATTAGCAAATTGGGGGAGGAGCTTTTTTCTCAATGTTAATGTCAAAAGAATTTTAGGATTCATCATACCTCTGTATAAGATTATGAAAACAATTCCTTTCCAGGACAGCATTAAGTATTTGACATACTTATATTAGTGATGACAACAAACCAAAAGTTCTTTTGCTATTAAGAGTGCAATTTTTTTTTCAGAATATATTTGATTTTTTTTAAGAACCTAAAACTAGTAAGAGGCTAAGAGAATATTCAATGGGTTTACTTGTCAAGAAAGAGAGTAAATATTTCTTTTTGGAGAGATATTTTTATTGGATAATGGGTCTGCCCGTTTATCCTTCTATCAAACTTTTTATATCTGCCTAACCCACACATCATGGTTGCCCCTAGACCGAACACCGGGGGTAAAAAAAGGTGCATAATGTCAATAACAAAGCAGCAGATGCACAGATTACAAAAGAAAGAAAATATCAGCCCCCAAAAAGGCAAAAAAAACTATCTAAACAGCTAACATCAGAGATCAATGGAGCTGATACATTCCAGGAAAGAATCGACACTAAGTACAGGAGAAAGATTAACCCAACCAAAAAAAAGTGCATATTTCAATTTGACTTTGATAAATTCCAGGAAAGAATTGACACTAAGTACAGGAGAAAGATTAACCCAACCAAAAAAAAAGTGCATAGATCAATTTGACTTTGATGTGCTCAATGTGAGAACCTTTACATTCTTTTTATGACAGGGAAAACCCGTAGTCGCTACCCTTTGGGTGCGCATAGGGTAAAAACCCCGCTCCTATGCAATAGCTTGCTTACCACACAGAAGAGGTAACCCACACTAGGCAAGTCTGATGCCACGAGCTCGATTATAGGAAGAAGATGAATTTATATCAAACTATTGACTCGTTTTGTCTAGCAGCATAACATAATCTAAGCTCTAATCTCGTTTCCTATGGCACTTCCAAAATGGAGTAATCCAAGTTTGACAAAATCTACGAACAAGAAAGTATAAAGCATAGACAAAATTAAGATTCCAGATCACAACCACGATATATACTGGCTTCTCTCTTATTCCCCAGATAAATTTTAACAATTAATTTGATATATTCTTTCAAATCATAATCATGATATGATATTGGTTCATCATCAATTCCCCGATAATCTTCTAGCAACTACTCTGAGATCTTCTTAGTGTAGCATAGATAATATACAAGTCCATCGACTTCTTAAACATAAAACAATCAGCTGTGAATAAAGAACGGTCAACTTCGTCGTTCTCGTTACCTAAAGACGATGTTTACTCTACTCTTTATCATGTTCATTTGGGAGTCTTAGTATTTCAGGAGCATCTAATCAGGATGGATAATTGCCAACCGTTTTCCCAAAAAGTAAGGCATCAAGCTGGATGGAACTTACCCCTTTTCCATAAGGAACTCAGCTTAACAATCACTTCAGCAGATATCTATTAGTAATGCAACCCTTGTCTTCAAGTTTTCAAAGGTCACCTTCGCCAACATATTCTATTCTCACCATTTTATTGCCATCCAAACTAAGTGAGAGATCTATTTATTATATATTTTGTGCTCCTCTTTCTCGCGTAGTAAAATAATATATAATACACATAATAACAAAGCAAAATCTTCATCCGCGCTAACCACCAATAAAATGGAGAGATAATAGGAAAAATTTACCAAGCTAAAGCAAGAAGAAAAAATTAACAAAGCTTACACTTGAAGTACATTTGTTGTCATCTCCGACATCTTGTGTTGTTGCTGGATCTTCATTATCTGTCCCAAATTTAAAAGAAAATGAGATTAATGATCAAACTGAGGAAACAAACAAGATAAAAAGTTAAATGATATCTATATTTAATTAGCTCACAATGTTTAATGTATCAAACATACTTATCACAATGCATCCAATCGACTATAGAGTCTTCTTAGAAGAACTCCTCTATTAAGTATGAATAAGAATACTTATACAATAAAAGTTTTTTTGTTGGGCATGAAGTATACAATCGAACATTGTATCTAATAGGGGTACTTTTTAAGGCAAGCAAAAACTGTATTGCTAAGTTAGCAAGAAGGTAACTTCAGTGTAGAAAAGTGTTCTTGGACTCATATTCTCTAAACATAGAGATCTGAGAAGACCAATGCACATTCAATATCATTTATAAAATTCATCCTATCCCAAAAATTCAAATAATTAATACATCTTACATTATACCAACAAAAAAAAGGGAGTTCGCTTTCTCTTCAAAGCATTTAGATATATATCAAAAATGTTGTTAGAGAAAAGTTTATCCCTGACAGTGTCTACTCCTTCACACTTATATTGTGCAATAATGGAACTACTGATGTGGGGTTATTAGGAATTCACCCTACTATATACTAACAAATTCAGGAACACGCACCCAATCTTCCAAGCGGCATTGTATCCTTGAAGTGATAGGAAAGAGAAGTCCCTCCAAAGTCAGTTCACACAGAAAACATCACTATACATATCAAATACTTTTTTTTGTGTGTGTGTGAAAGATCGGAAAGTGATACGAAAGATATGCCCCTGCTGATGGGTGTTAATATTCCCGAAAAAACAGATAAAAGCCCAAAATCATCCCTTATCTTTTGCTTTAGACTCAAAAGTCATCTCTCTTCTTACACATGGAGCATTAATAGCCCTCAATGCCGTATGTGGTGCGTTTTAATCTCCTTCCTAAATCCTAATGGTGTCTATTCTTTACCGTCGCATATGTGTACATGGGATTACACTAGGTTCATTGTTGTATGTGCATGTGGAACTCAAGTGACAGCCATTCCTCTCCTACCAAAATTCCAGAACTGCTCTGCTTGTTATGTCTGAATAAGTAGCTTGTAATTGGTCTACGAGCATTACAAGATAATGTAGCAGGGTGCCTTAAGGAGTAGCAAACACATGAGATCAGTGTTAATAAAACCGATTAAAGCTTGAGGAAGGGCAAGGAGAAGGTTAAGCGCTTCAGGGCACTAAAGCGAGGGGAGATGAAAAAGTCTCCTTTGACTTCTCAGTCACACCTTCCTGTACTTTTTTATCTTTGTATTTGGCTCCAAAGGGAGACCCATATATGTAGTTAAGAAATCTCCACCTTACAGCCCAATATAATGGATAACGCAAGGATTTGGCAGTGTGCATTAGCAAAGAAAATTCTACTTTTCACTTGATTCAAAAAGAATGATCTACTCTTAACTGGATATATATGAAGCCTAGGAACTGCTTAAAATAGAAGCAGACTCAAGTAAATTGGTTATTTCTTCCTCACTATTCAAGTGTTGTCAATAAATATGTGAAATATCCATTGCATGTCATAATTTCCTCTAATCCTAACCCCTAATAGCCAGCCAAATGCTGCTGCTCTTTTGAGCTGTCACCCAAGTGTTTCCACCACCATTAGAATTTAGAAAAAGGAAACATGATGAATAATCATCCTGCTTTGGTCCCCCATAAGAAGCAAAATATGCTCATGTCTACAGCTAATCAGAATAGAAAAACACAGACAACCTTATAGTGGAAATGCAGTAACTTATCCACTTGATCCACCTATCTCCAAACCCCATCACTGATCACACAACTCACAATGTTAGCACCTGGCCAATTTAAATGGTAGTAAGCTTTCTCCAAATCCATTTTAACATGATATCCATGAGTTAATTGCCTCGGTCTATAATTAATGCAGCCATTGGCAATTAGTGCAACATTCACTACTAGCCTTAGTTTGATGAATAAAATTTTTTTGGTTTCCCATTATCAGAGTACCAATCACTCTTTTTAAACCTTTCAATAAGAACCTGAGCAATTATCTTATGTTCTTTTTTGGGCAAGTTATCTTATACCATTGGCAATTAGTGCAACATTCACTACTAGCCTTAGTTTGATGAATAAAATTTTTTTGGTTTCCCATTATCAGAGTACCAATCACTCTTTTTAAACCTTTCAATAAGAACCTGAGCAATTATCTTATGTTCTTTTTTGGGCAAGTTATCTTATAATAGGTCTTTAGCTGCTTCTTTTTTATGAAGCTGGTGTCCTGATAAATTTGCATGCATCGCCTCTATTCCATCAAGCAACCTGAGCTCACAAGCATAGGATCAGTTAATCCTGCCAACAAAACCTAATGCAGGCAGGCTCACATTAACTGTTGCAACTGGAGTTCAAACCTAAGACCTTCAAGTTGTTTCTCCTGTGCCTGACCACTGGGTCCAACCTTGGAGACATTATGAATCCACCAGAGTCCCTTAGCTCCTCAGCACCTTTTTTTTCCTTTGGGAACAGTGCTAGCCTGCTTGATGTCATTCTCTTATCAGCCAATGGTAGCAAAATACCAAATCTATGTTTGTACAATCATGGGCAGACCACACATACAATTACAATTATTATTTTTTTATACAACATATAATAATTGTGTGCATACGAGGTCTACCATTCATGCAAAGTAGCAAATACAACTCCCAAGCTCACAAAGTCAAACTTCTTCAAGATTTTACCAATTCAACTAAGAAACTACAACACTATTACACTTCATACACATTGACAACATCAAAAAGGAATGTCATTAAGATACAAGTAGACAAAACACACCAGGTTCAACGCAAGGTATAATAATATAAGAGATAGAAAAACTAAACTTTGCACCTAAACTACCACCTCAAACCCCTTCCCGGGAAGTAAAACTAATAATTCTCTTCAAATTTATCATAAAACCTACTAAATATCCAAGAAAAGCCCTGCAACCTAAGAAAGCAAAAAAAAAACACCATTCGCTAGAATAAGTTGTAAACAAAAGCTACTACACTCGCATTCCAACAGATCATGTTGTAAGCTAAAATAACCAAAAAGGTCAGTTCTTGCAACCTCAATTAACCAAAACACCAACATACTCAATCACTAATATCCAATATCCAAAAAAAACATATAAATCGCACATTCATGGAAACCCTAATATTTCAATAACATGAAGTACGAATCTCAAACCTAATTCACCGTCAATTTGTTCAAGCGGAGGAGGATTCCCAGCAATTGCATTCGATATAAACGATGGGAGGATTCTGTTGGCGCTACCGGAGATAATACGGTAAGCCGGATCAACCAGTTTCGATAACCAGCTAGTCCGACCAGACTGGTTCAATGGTGGACGGTCGTAAGGAGTCGCCGGAGGTTTCCTCGCCGACGGTTTCTTAAACTTCCCGCCGGCGCCTCTCTCGCCGTCTCTGCCACCGTAACGTGTCGGCGTCGTATTGAACTCCATCTCTCTACTGTGGAAAACAGTGGGAGCAACTGAGTAAAGCAATAGAGGTTTTTTTTTGTTTATAGTTGGAGGAGAAAATTACGTTTTGGTCCTTACTTTTTGAAATAAGTTTATTAAAAAATTTATCGACGAGTTTAAAAAAGTAAAAAAAAAAAAGTATTTTTATGTCCTTCGGGATGGTTTAGTTGGATTGAGAGTAGTTATCTACACGAATGACTCGAGATCGATCCCCCTTAATACCTTCTGAATCGAGCCTGTCGTGCTGCCTAGTGCGATTTACATCCTTTGTGTGGTTTACGGAAATTTATAGGGTTGGACGTTCGGTATTTGGTTTGGGGTTCGCACACAAAGTAGGCTAGTATTAATTAGCTAAAGTTAAAATTGTTGGATATATATAGGTGTTTGTAAGGTTGGGCGTTTGGTGTTTAGTTTGGGATTATCAAATTTTGGGTTGGTAATTGGCAGTTAAAAGTAGATACTAAATATCAAAATTTAAAATTTTGATTCGATAATTGCATAATTGGTAAATTAAATTTCGATTTGGTATGGTATTCGATAATACCATATTGAAGTTGGAGCCAGTCATTTCAAATTTTTTTTTATGTGGAAGCACAATATAATAAAAGATCAATAAATAAGAAATCTAAAGAAAAACAAACTGATACAACTAAAAGACATCTACGTACTTGTGTTGTTTATGTTCATTGTTTAACTTTCTTCTTTAGACTTGCACTAATCAGTAATGGACATGTTGATACATGATTTTTATCAAGTAAATAATTCGATATTCGAGAAATATCAAATACCAAATGATGCTAATATCTCATAAATATCATAATTTAAAAAATTTACTCTCGAATACCATACCAAATATCCAAATATACAATATCAAATTTTTAAAAATTTTGATCGATCCGTTAATTCAATTTTTGGTATTATGCCCAGGTTAGGGGTTTGGTCATATAATTTGATTGTCTGATTTCAAAAGTTAGATTTGAGATTAACATAGTATGTTTATGATATCTATAAAATATTTTGATCTTAAAAGTTATGATTTTAAAGTTCAAATTCTTTCTTTTTTAAAGGAAAAGCATTTGAATTTCAAATTGTGATTTCATTTTATGTGAATATGTTTGATCGGATATAAAGTTTAAAAAGAAAATAAAGACTTTTGAAATTTGTGATTTAAACATTTCATTTAGATACTAAAAAACTTTATTATATTTATATTTTGTTTCTTACACATCTTTTGCGAAATTAGTATTTTACTGATGATACTCTTATTTATTATCTTTGTAATCATTTAAGATATAAATATATGTTCAATAAGAATCGTCTTTTTAATTTTCTTTTTATTTTAATGATAATTAAAAAAAAAAAGATAGTTAATATAAGGAATCACAATATTGGAGTATATATTTGTGTTTTTCAATTAGATTTTTTATGCTTATTAGTCAATATAATTACATTCCAAAATAATTATTATTAAGGGCAAAATAAGATGAATGGACTCAATTATGTATTGATTTTCTAAAATGATAACTATTACGGATTATCTACTTTTAGTTAGAATGGCAAGTAAACTAGGCAAAGGAGTTAATCATAAATATTTGAGTGACAATAAATTATTTGTAATGATAAGAAAAAAGATGTTAAGGTTAATTTATCACCAAATATAAAAAAGTATCTTTTTTTAGACAAAATTTAAAAAAAAAAAAAACTAAAATAAGACAAATAAAATATTTATTATGGTATTTAAGTATGTAATAAAATGAATGATCCAAATTAGAATAGTAATAAGGCAATATATATTATTAGGGAAAATGACTCTATTGACGTTTAAATTATAATCGAATTTGTAATAACAAATTCATGCTTTAAGGGGCCCTATACCATAGATATTTCTTTAAAGCATGTTTCTTGTATATATTCAATGTGTTATAAGTCAAAATTTAATTATTGAAGAATATAACGATTCATAAAATTAAATTTTAAGATATTCAACCGAAAAATTGACGTGTGAAGGATAAAGTTTCTATTTCTTCTGTTTTTGAAGAGTACATATGAATGGTTGTGGTAACAATCTACTCATTTTATTGTTTTTCTTTTTTATTAGCATGAGTACAAATAAAAAACAATATATTTTCTTTTATTTATTATTCAACTCAATCTATAAATATCATAAAGAAATAATATAAGTAACTGTAACTGTAGAAAGAATCGAATTTCCACTTGGATATGATATATTATATGGTTTGGGTATTCTCTAAATTCTAAGTCATTGCCAAAAATAAAACAGCAGTTATATCATTTGTATTTTGATGTCTCGTATAAATTTTATATACTGACGTTATAAAAATAATAAGTATTATCAATTCATTTTAAAAAATTAATTAATATTGTTGTAGGTAATATTCTATATAAATTCTAAAAATTGAAAATTAAATAACTTTCTATTAAAAAATTAAAATAAATTGTTAGTATAAAAATATTTATATGTCAATACATATGATTCAATTTTTTTTGGACCAACATCAATATAAAAGGGGCAAAAGAGTTCGAAATGTATCTTTGAGTGAAATTGTCGTAGCAATCTCATATTTGCGCTATTTAATAATGTATTCTGAAGATATATAGATGTGCACGTGGACATCATAATTATCACATTATTATAAATAGTAAATAGTGATGGAATAATGAGTACTGCTCAAAGTTTAGAATTATTACAACAATTTTAATTAATGTTCAAATATATTTCAGATATTTTTTTCCGTAAAAAACTTAAATGTAGGTTGATAGGAGTGATCATAATCCACAGTCCTCTTCTTCTTTTTTTATAAAAGCAAAAGCCCTTATTCACGCAGAAAACTTTGAAATAATTCCTAAAATTTACAATAGAATCATAGTAAAGAAAGAAAATGGAAGAGGGTGAAAGACATTCAACTCACTTTATATCATAAAAGAAAGTGTAAATTAGGTATATAGCATTTTTTATAGTAATATTCTCAAGTTATAGCACTAGAGTTTGAATTTCATTATATAACATTTAATATCTCAAGTTATAGCATTTTTAAAAAATATATAATGTTAATTTTAAATTATTAAAAAGAGTTGTTAAAATAAAAAATAAATTAAAAAAACGGACAAATTAATAATGGAAAATGGGATCTTTTATTAAATAAATTAAATATAATTATTAATTACTGTTAATAAATTAGCACGTTTTAAGGGATTTTAAATTTTTTTAGATTAGTTAGTTGCCTTAATTCTCTCAAATTAGTTTAAATAATATTATTTTTTGATTTAATTCCTTGAAAAGCTCTACCAAATTGGCATGAACGTACATGTCATTTTGTTTTCCAAAATTTCACAATCTTTTTGAAATTCGCAGATTTTATTTTTATTTTTTATTAGTAGTTGAATAAATTTTGGCGTTGAAAACAATCGGATTTGATTTGATGGAGAACAATGTGTCGATATTAATAAAACATGGTGGAAAGTGGAATTCATCATATTAATTTTGTTATGATTTGTTGTTTTAATTATGAATTGTTGGTTTTAATCATATTTATTGTTTTGTACATGTATAAAAGGTTCGGGTTTTTTTTTATTATTGTTAGATCTAAAATATAGTTTGTATGTTCTTTTTTTGGATAAACAATCAAGTTACGTATGGCATTTTGAAAAACGATAAGTAAATATAAATGTGTTTGAGTTGTAATTAAATTGAAGATTCGCGTGTTAGTTGATTTGTGAAGAAAATAGAAAAACGTACTGTCACGACCCAAATCGGGGACGCGACTGGCACCCACATTTACCCTCCTATGTGAGCGAACCAACCAATTTACCCTTAACATTTTAAATATATCAACAGAAAATAATGCGGAAGACTTAAACTCATTAATAAAAACAATTCAAAACTATTATTATTATCCCCAAAATCTGGAAGTCATCATCACAAGAACATCTATCTCAACTTACTAATCTAAGAATGTCTAAAAAGCTAAAAACAAGTAAAAACTAGTCCATGCCGGAAGTTCAAGGCATCAAGACTTGAAGAAGGAAACCCAGTCCAAGCTAGATGCATTAGCTCACCCTGAATTTCCGATGGAGTGAAGACTGGCTTGATCTACTGCTGAGTCGAAGTTGACGGAACGTTTGCTGCATAACACAAATACAAAGGGAAACATAAAAGTAGGGGGTCAGTACAACCACACGTACTGAGTAGATATCATCGGCTAACTCGAAATAGGGAACAATATATATTAATAAATATGTAAATCAACTACAATACTCAACATGCAGCAATAGCATTTACTTTATCATTAACAATTTCCGTCAAGTTCACACATGAGGACTCAAGCCTCAATACCATACTCATTTGGAAATTAAGTTCATTAGATTGAGTATATTCATTATCTTTCAAGATTCATTATCTTTCTTCCTCTTGTGTCGGTACGTGACACTCGCTCCTCTAATTCTATCTATCCTGGTGTCGGAACGTGACACTCCGATCCTCATATTCATTCTATCCTGGTACCGGAACGTGGCACCCGATCCATATTCTATCCTGGTGTCGGAACGTGACACTCCGATCCTCATATTCATTCTATCCTGGTACCGGAACGTGGCACCCGATCCATATTCTATCCTGGTGTCGGAACGTGACACTCCGATCCTCATATTCATTCTATCCTGGTACCGGAACGTGGCACCCGATCCTCATATTCTATCCTGGTGTCGGAACGTGACACTCCGATCCTCATATTCTATCCTGGTACCGGAACGTGGCACCCGATCCCCTAATTCATCAAGCCTTCTTTCACACTAAGGCATCCTCATTCTCATTATATATTTATCAAGCCTTCTATCATACTAAGGCATCATCAATCTTATTATATAATGTATCAAGCGAATTAGGGTTCTTTCAAGATTTGGGATTCAATAACTTCGTTATGCTTGTTAATTAATCACAATCTCATAATCATAATCATGCAAGCATACAATTTAAGCACATAGACAGGTTTACAACATCATCAATACATATCATATCATACACTATCAAGAGTTCACTACGATTATCGTAACATAAAACCATAACCTACCTCCACCGAAGAATTGGAATCAACAAGCTAATCTTCCCAAAGCTCTCTTCTTCTCGTCCAATCTCCCTCAATCGTTTCTCTCTCTTTCTTTCTGTTCTTTCTCTTTTGTTTTATCCAACCCTCTTTCCTTTACCCTAATTAACATTAATTAAGAATAAAAGAGGACAAATAACCCCCACTAATTTACTTAAGGTTACCCCTTTTAACCCCTAAGTAATTAGACTTATTAATGTTACCCCTTAATCCTTATAATTAAGGAAAGAATAGTCAAAAACGACCCTTAAAACGTGTGGAGAAATCCTATTTTGTCTGGGACTGCGTGGCCTGTGACGGGCCGTCGTGCCTGCGACGGTCCGTCACGGTCGTCGTCGCGCCTGCCCAAAACCCCCTCGTCACCACGGACGCTGTGACGGTCCGTCACGCCTGTGACGGTTCGTCCTGCACGTCCGTCATGGCGGTCAGAAACTCGTTTCTCGAACCAAATTCTCAAACGTTGAAGTGTTTTGCAACGGAAACTCACGACGGTTCGTCGTGGATGTGACGGAACGTCCTGCAGGTCCGTCACAATTTACAGAGAGTCGATTTTCAGTACCCGATTTTCAAACTCTAAGTGTCATGGGACGAAACATCCATGACGGGCCGTCGTGACTACGACGGTCCGTCACTACTTCCGTCGTCCCACCCAGTTTTTCCAGAATTTTAATCTGCTGCTCAAAACGACTAAACAGGTCGTTACAATAGATACCAATTTACCCATCGTTCGTCCCCGAACGATCAAAAGAAGAGAAACAGTGGCGAAAAGGAGTACCTGAATCTGTAAACAGATGTGGATATTTTTCTTGCATATCTGCCTCCTTCTCCCAAGTAGCCTCTTCAACCGGTCGATTCTTCCATTGCACTTTGATGGATGCAATCTCTCTCGACCTCAGTTTGCGAACTTCTCTATCTAATATAGCAACCGGTTCCTCTTCATAAGTCAAGTTCTCATCCAACAAAACTGAATCCCAGCGGATAATGTAGTTTCCATCTCCGTGGTATCTCTTCAACATGGATACATGAAACACCGGATGCACTCCGGACAGCCCTGGGGGTAAGGCTAATTCATAAGCCACCTCCCCTATTCGCTTTAGTACCTCAAATGGTCCAATGTACCTTGGACTTAACTTACCTCTTTTTCCAAACCGCATCACCCCTTTCATGGGCGAAACCTTCAACAAGACTTGTTCACCTTCCATGAACTCCAAGTCTCTAACCTTTCGGTCTGCATACTCCTTTTGTCTACTTTGAGCCGCTAAAAGCTTTTCTTGAATAGCTTTCACCTTCTCCATAGAATCCCTTAACAGATCAGTCCCCCAAGGTCTAACTTCAAAGGCGTCAAACCAACCAATGGGAGATCTACACCTCCTCCCATACAATGCTTCAAATGGAGCCATGTCGATACTAGAGTGATAACTATTATTGTATGAAAACTCTGCCAAAGGTAAGAAACTATCCCAATGGCCACCAAACTCTATCACACATGCGCGAAGCATATCCTCCAAAACTTGAATCGTTCGCTCAGACTGACCATCGGTCTGAGGATGAAATGCAGTACTAAGGTCCAATCTAGTACCTAATTCAGCATGCAATGTTCTCCAAAACTTAGAAGTAAACTGCGTACCTCTATCTGATATAATGGAGAGTGGAACTCCATGCAGTCGAACGATTTCTGAGATGTAGATTTTAGCTAACTTCTCTGCATTGTAAGTCACCTTGACCGGAATAAAATGAGCAGACTTAGTTAACCTATCAACAATCACCCAAATAGAGTCATACTTACCCAATGTCTTGGGAAGACCAACCACGAAGTCCATCGCGATTCTCTCCCACTTCCATTCAGGAATGGGCATTCTCTGAAGTGTTCCTCCGGGCCTTTGGTGTTCATACTTTACTTGTTGACAATTTGGACACTTGGCAACAAACTCGACAATATCTCGCTTCATTCTACTCCACCAGAAGTGTTGCTTTAGGTCGCGATACATCTTGGTTGCACCAGGATGTATAGAATATCCTCCGGAACTATGGGCCTCTGTCAGAATAGTGGTGATCAAATCATCGATGCGGGGTACACATACTCTTCCCTTAATCCTCAAAACACCTTCCCCATCGATTATTGCTTCCTTAGCCTCTCCTTGCAACACTTTATCTCGAATTCGCCTTAGTTTCTCATCGTCAAACTGTTTCCCCTTAATCTGATCAAGAAAAGAGGATTTTGCCTCTACACAAGCTAACAATCCTCCCTTCTCATTTATTTCTAACCTCATAAGGTCATTAGCCAAAATCTGCACTTCTCTAGCCAATGGGCGCCTAGAAGCTTGCAAATGAGCTAGACTTCCCATGCTTCCGGCCCTTCTACTTAGAGCATCCGCTACAACATTAGCCTTCCCCGGATGATACAAAATAGTGATGTCGTAGTCCTTCAGTAGTTCCATCCATCTCCTCTGTCTCAAGTTCAAGTCCTTCTGAGTGAAGACATACTGTAGGCTACGATGGTCCGTATAGACTTCACACTTAACCCCATATAAGTATGTCATTGCTTTAGTGCAAACACTACCGCGGCCAATTCCAAGTCATGAGTTGGATAGTTACGTTCATGCACTTTTAATTGTCTTGAAGCATAAGCAATCACATTCTTCTCTTCTTCTCTTGCATTAGCACTGCACCCAACAGAATAGGATGCATCACAATAAACAATGAAGTCTTTACCCTCTATTGGCAAGGTAAGAATGGTGCGGTAGTCAACAAAGTCTTAAGCTTCTGAAAGCTTTCCTCACACTCATCCGACCATACAAATGGGACGTTTTGCTTAGTCAAGTTCGTCAATTGGGAAGCAATGGAAGAGAATCCCTTGACGAATCGGCGGTAGTAGCTAGCTAACCCACAAAACTCCTTATTTCTGACACGTTTGTAGGTCTTACCAATTCTTCACTGTCTCAATCTTAGATGGATCCACCATCACTCCATCCTTAGAAACCACGTGCCCCAAGAAGGACACTGAATCTAGCCAAAACTCACACTTGGAGAATTTCGCATAAAGCTTCTTCTTTCTCAACAACTCTAACACCATTCTCAAATGCTCCTCATGTTCCTTCTTACTTGGAGTATATCAGTATATCATCAATAAACACAATCACAAAGAGATCCAAATATGGCTTGAAAATCCCGTTCATCAAGCTCATGAAGGCAGCAGGGGCATTCGTAAGACCAAAAGACATTACCACAAATTCATAATGCCCATACCTAGTTCGAAAAGCAGTCTTTGGCACATCCGTTGCTCGTATTTTCAATTGGTGATAACCGGATCTCAAGTCAATTTTTGAGAAGACACAAGCACCTTGTAACTGATCGAACAAGTCATCAATGCGAGGAATGGGGTACTTGTTCTTAATAGTTACCTTGTTCAACTGTCGGTAATCTATGCACATTCGGAAACTCCCATCTTTCTTCTTCACGAACAAAACCGGAGCACCCCAAGGAGATGCACTTGGTCTAATGAAGCCTTTGCTCAACAACTCTTGAAGTTGAGCCTTTAATTCTCTTAACTCCGCGGGAGCCATTCTATACGGGGGTATAGAAATGGGGCGAGTACCGGGTTCCAAATCAATGCAGAAGTCTATATCCCTGTCTGGTGGCATACCGGGAAGATCTGCAGGGAACACATCCACAAACTCACAGACTACCGAAACTGACTCAATCAATCGATGTACTTGAGTAGTGTCATCCTTAAGATGTGCCAAGAAAGCTAGACAACCCTTACTAACCATCTTCTGAGCACGAATAAAGGAGATTATACGCACCGGTTTGGGAGTGTAGTCACCCCCTCCCATACTAACTGATCTGCCCCAGGCTTGGCTAACGTCACTGTTTTAGCATTACAATCCAAAATCGCAAAGTTTGGAGAAAGCCAAGTCATACCCAGAATTACATCAAAGTCACCCATTTCTAAAATAACCAAATCTACATAAGTGTTGCTCCCCACAAAATTCACCAAACAAGACCTATACACTTTTTCGACTATCACAGACTCACCCACCGGAGTAGAAACACGAATAGGCATGTCAAGTAATTCACAATGTAAATTTAGACCATTAGCAAATGAGAAGATACATATGAAAACGTGGAGCCAGGGTCAAATACACAGATGCCATGCAATCACAAACCAAAAGATTACCTGTGATAACAGCATCAGACGCCTCCGCTTCAGATCTCCCAGGGAAAGCATAACAATGAGCCCCATTATTCGTCTGTCCGTTGCCCCTACCATGTTGTGTAGTAGTGGCTCCGTTTTGCCCTTCACCTCTGCCGTTTTGGTGACCACCATTACCTCGGCCACCACGCCCTCCAGAATAACGACCTCTACCATTACCACCTCTTCCTCTAGCCATTGGGGGTCTGTAACTCTGGTTTGGACAGTACCTCTTAATGTGTCCAATCTCTCCACACCCATAACATTCTCTGGGTTCACGCGTCGGCCTCTCAGAGAAGTGTTGACCGTTCTGAGGTGGACCCCCAACTACAGTCTGTAGTGAAGACTGTATTGGTCGATTTGAGTGACCTCCGGAGTTCTGTCCTCTAGAATAAGAACCATTATACTCACCTCCCCTTCGGAACCTCTTTGATGTCGATGTCGTGGTGAAGTCATCTGGTTTCACTCCTTCCACCTCAATCACAAAGTCTACCACCTCTTGGAAGGATGTTGCTGTTGCCGCTATCTGTAAGGCTGAAATCCGCAATTCTGACCTCAACCCCTTCACAAACGGCGGATCCGTTCTTGTGGACTGAAACAAAGTTGCGTGGCATATCTGGATAGCGCGCGAAATTTAGCCTCATACGCGTTTACTGTCATCCTTCCCTGTTCAAGACTCAAGAACTCATCCCTCTTTCTATCTCTCAAAGTCCTGGGATATACTTCTCCATGAACAAACTAGAGAATGATTCCCAAGTCATAGGTGGTGCCTCTCGGTGGGTTGACACTCAACATGTGAACGCCACCACATTTTGGCGTTCCCTTGGAACTGATAGCTCACGAACTCGACACCAAACCTCTCTACTATCCCCATCTTGTGTAGTAGCTCATGACAATCAACCAGAAAATCATAAGCATCTTCAGATTCTGCACCCTTGAAGACTGGAGGTTTCAGTTTCAAGAACTTACTAAAAAGTTCATGTTGATCGTTTGTCATAATAGGCCCAGTAGTCGGACGTGGAAATGTGCCTATTCCCAATGGTGCATCCATGCGGGGAGCCATAGTAGCCGCATGTCGTATCTCTGAAACCGGAGGTGTTGGTGCAGAAACCACTGGAGGTGCTTGACCCTGATCAGACAACCCGCTAAGATAAGCAAGTACTTGGTTGATCATTTCTGGGGTAGGTTGGGGTGGCATTTCCTCATTCTGCCCTTGTTCAGTTTCCCCTTCCTCACCCTCTCTTACTGCATCCTCAGTCGGTGGAGGAGTCACCGCCCTAGTATCAGATGGGCTAGGGGCTCGTCCTCTTCCTCTAGAGGACGTCCTCCCACGACCTCTTCCACGGCCTCTTGCCGCTGTTCCTCCTCGAGCCACAGCCCCAGTGGCTGGCTCAGTAGTTTCATGTCTTTCCGTTGTCGCTGCTGGTGCGGTCGTTGCTCTAGTTCTAACCATCTGCGAAATAGAATGAAGATGGTCAGATACCAATTTGTATCACCTAGATACCAATTGGACTCAAGTAGTAGCACGAAAGAAAGAATGAAAGAATGGAATTTTCCTAAAGTCTTATAGCCTCTCAAGGAAAAGTAAAGGCGTCCCCCTACCGTTCCTTAAGACTCTACTAGACCTGTTCTTGTGTGATGAGACCAATGAACCTAATGCTCTGATACCAAGTCTGTCACGACCCAAATCGGGGACGCGACTGGCACCCACATTTACCCTCCTATGTGAGCGAACCAACCAATTTAACCCTTAACATTTTAATATATCAACAGAAAATAATGCGGAAGACTTAAACTCATTAATAAAAACAATTCAAAACTATTATTATTATCCCCAAAATCTGGAAGTCATCATCACAAGAACATCTATCTCAACTTACTAATCTAAGAATGTCTAAAAAGCTAAAAACAAGTAAAAACTAGTCCATGCCGGAAGTTCAAGGCATCAAGACTTGAAGAAGGAAACCCAGTCCAAGCTAGATGCATTAGCTCACCCTGAATTTCCGATGGAGTGAAGACGGGCTTGATCTACTGCTGAGTCGAAGTTGACGGAACGTTTGCTGCATAACACAAATAACAAAAGGAAAACATAAAAGTAGGGGGTCAGTACAACCACACGTACTGAGTAGATATCATCGGCTAACTCAAAATAGGGAACAATATATATTAATAATATGTAAATCAACTACAATACTCAACATGTAGCAATAGCATTTACTTTATCATTAACAATTTCCGTCAAATTCACACATGAGGACTCAAGCCTCAATACCATACTCATTGGGAATTAAGTTCATTAGATTGAGTATATTCATTATCTTTCAAGATTCATTATCTTTCTTCCTCTTGTGTCGGTACGTGACACTCCGCTCCTCTAATTCTATCCTGGTGTCGGAACGTGACACTCCGATCCTCATATTCATTCTATCCTGGTACCGGGACGTGGCACCCGATCCATATTCTATCCTGGTGTCGGAACGTGACACTCCGATCCTCATATTCATTCTATCCTGGTACCGGAACGTGGCACCCGATCCATATTCTATCCTGGTGTCGGAACGTGACACTCCGATCCTCATATTCATTCTATCCTGGTACCGGAACGTGGCACCCGATCCTCATATTCTATCCTGGTGTCGGAACGTGACACTCCGATCCTCATATTCTATCCTGGTACCGGAACGTGGCACCCGATCCCCTAATTCATCAAGCCTTCTTTCACACTAAGGCATCCTCATTCTCATTATATAATTTATCAAGCCTTCTATCATACTAAGGCATCATCAATCTTATTATATATGTATCAAGCGAATTAGGGTTCTTTCAAGATTTGGGATTCAATAACTTCGTTATGCTTGTTAATTAATCACAATCTCATAATCATAATCATGCAAGCATACAATTTAAGCACATAGACAGGTTTACACATCATCAATACATATCATACACTATCAAGAGTTCACTACGATTATCGTAACATAAAACCATAACCTACCTCCACCGAAGAATTGGAATCAACAAGCTAATCTTCCCAAAGCTCTCTTCTTCTCGTCCAATCTCCCTCAATCGTTTCTCTCTTTCTTTCTGTTCTTTCTCTTTTGTTTTATCCAAACCCTCTTTCCTTTACCCTAATTAACAATTAATTAAGAATAAAAGAGGACAAATAAACCCCACTAATTTACTTAAGGTTACCCCTTTTAACCCCTAAGTAATTAGACTTATTAATGTTACCCCTTAATCCTTATAATTAAGGAAAGAATAGTCAAAAACGACCCTTAAAACGTGTGGAGAAATCCTATTTTGTCTGGGACTGCGTGGCCTGTGACGGGCCGTCGTGCCTGCGACGGTCCGTCACGGTCGTCGTCGCGCCTGCCCAAAACCCCCTCGTCACCACGGACGCTGTGACGGTCCGTCACGCCTGTGACGGTTCGTCCTGCACGTCCGTCATGGCGGTCAGAAACTCGTTTCTCGAACCAAATTCTCAAACGTTGAAGTGTTTTGCAACGGAAACTCACGACGGTTCGTCGTGGATGTGACGGAACGTCCTGCAGGTCCGTCACAATTTACAGAGAGTCGATTTTCAGTACCCGATTTTCAAACTCTAAGTGTCATGGGACGAAACATCCATGACGGGCCGTCGTGACTACGACGGTCCGTCACTACTTCCGTCGTCCCACCCAGTTTTTCCAGAATTTTAATCTGCTGCTCAAAACGACTAAACAGGTCGTTACACGTACATTTATTAACTAGACAAATAATAATTAGATATAATTCTTTGTACAGGTGAAGTATTACAAATGTATGAATAATGTCTGAAAATTATATAAAATTTGTATTTAATGGTAAAACCTGCTCAGATAATATTCAAAAAGTAAGAAGATGTAATTCTGTGTATTGGTGAAGTATGAAAATTGTATTAATTGTGTATGAAATGTATAAGAAACTTGTATTAATTATGTATGAAAATCTATATTTTGTTAAACTTACAATATATATTCCTGTTGAAATTATAATATATATTTTGTATTAATTTTGTATAGAAACTATATTCTTTTTGTTTAATTGAAATAGTGTATATGTCAGTGAATGATATATTAAATGTGTATGAAGTTTGTATGAATTGTTTTGACAGGTACATATACAAAATCAGAAATCGGTCCACATTTTAGACCGGTTACAGCAACAAATTCTTTTAACCCAAGATGTAACTTTGTACCATTTACATTCATAACAAACATGTCATCCCTGTCATTTTTAGTTTCAAGAATAAATATATGTCATAACATTTGACATTGGATTTTTATGTCATGCAAATCATAAAAAAATTCAAACTGTGTTTCTTGTAAGAATTATTGAAACTTGTCTTGACCTAGGAAGGTCAACAGATCCGCAAACACATTCATGTTAATACATGAAGACAAATGTATTTGTATCTTCTTCTCCTATAAAATTGGTAAATTAAATTAATACATTTATCATACTATATAATGTCATATAAAATTATATATATACTGGTATGTTAAATGGACATTCAATTCAATTCATACACAAAGCATACAAAAATTGTACATCAGTTCATACACAGTGCATACAATATTAATGCATATTTAATTTTAAAAAAAATAATAATTTATGACTTTTAAACTATAAACTACTACTCAAACAGTACCACTACATTAATTCATACATCAAAATCAGAACATAAAATATACAACTTTAATGCTTTTAATAATAGTAAAAAATATACGACATACAACACTAATACATTATTCATACACTGATATTGTAATAGACAATATAGCATTTCATACACATAGCATACAAAGTTAATACATTAATGCATACATTCCTATAGTGAAATATAGTAATTATTTTATACACAAAATCATACAACATTAATACATTATTATTTATCAAAAATCATACTTTATTGTAATCCAATTATATATTCACAAATCATACAATATTAAATCATACAATATTCATATATAATTATAATATACAATACTAAAAACTCAACTGATATATAAATCATACAAATTTCATGTACTATACCATTGACAAATAAAATCAAAATTAAACACACTTAAACCGTACATTTTAATTGAAATTTGAAAAAATCTTTTTACTGGCCTTAACAACTTGTTTTGGTTTATTTGTGGCTTATCTCTGACCTATCAATTTCAATGCCTTTTGCTTTTTTTGATTTTGTATTACAATATAATCATACACAGTTCATACATTGTTTATACATTTATAATGTAATAAATTAGATGTAGCATTTCATACAAACTTACAACATTCTTTTATATACAATATACTCAACACTAAATATACAAATCAAAACATAAAGTATGCAATTTTATTATGGATATTAATATTCAACAATATCATAAACTTGATATAAAACTTAATACACAATTCATATACACTTCAAACATAAATCATGCAAATTTAATATACATATCATACCAAATTAATACAGTGAATCATACACAATTCATACATGTTTCATATATTGATATTGTAATATAAAAAAATGTGTAATTTCATACAGTGAATCATACACAATTCATAATAACAGAACATAAAAATGTACTATACTATTCACAATTAACTCGAAATTAGAATAAAATTAAATAGATAATATAAATTTGAATTTTTTTTTAAATTTTTTTTACTAACCTTTAAATTTTTTCTGGGTTTAACTGTTTCTTCTTCTTCTTGTAACAGAGGTTCTTGGTTTTTTTTTATTTTGATTTTATCAATTCTTCTGCAAAATCATATCCAGAATCTGATGAGTACTCAATTTGTTTTCCTTTCCTTTTCTTTCCTTTTTCTTTCGCGCTTTTCTCCGATTCATCTACTTTTTGCTTTTCTTTCCCTTTTCTCTTCTTCTCGGATTCCTTTGGATGTTTTTTTTTTTCATTTTTGATTTCCCTGATCTAGCTTTGTCTTTTGCATATGAAGGCTGAGTTTGTGTTTGTGATAAAATTTTGAAAGATGTAGCATGAAATTCGTCTGAGCTTTGTTCATCATTCAACCTTTTGAATTTTCGCGGGGTTTCATTGACTCTCTTCGACATTGTACAGTTTTTTAAGTGCAAGAGATGAAGACTTGAGTGCAGAAAAGGAAGATTTGAGTGCAAAATAGTAGAATTGGAGAAGACGACTGTTAAGATTGAAAGTTTTTTGAGCGTGCAAAAGAGATGATTTGGTAATTTTTTTTTATTATTAGGCGTGCAAAAGAGATGATTTTGTGAGGATTTGGGGAAGAACAAAATTTTGGGGAATATAATTTTTTTTTTAGATAACGTGTGACAGTTTTAAAATAAAACTGTAATTATTTTAGATATTGATGGGTAGTTATTAATTATGGAATGATAAAATCCCTATTATTTTGTAATTTTTTTAAAAAAGGTAACTATATAATATTTATTTGAATTTACACTAGTAAAGAGTTTTGTTTAAAAAAGGTAACTTAAAATAATTAATTTAATTAACTACATTGGTCTAAAAAAGGTAACTGAATAATAAATATAATTATTTAAATAAGTTTATTATTATTTAAAAAAATTAATGAGAATAATATGTTTTTTCTTGATATGCTATAACTTGATAATAATATGCTATAAGTAGTTTATTATTAAAAAATATGTTTATAACTTGATATTTATCATCTTAAATGTGTGTGTAGTGTTATTTTTATTAAAAGAAACTCCATGCATATCAAAATAAAAATATTATTAAAAAAGAGATTTATATTTTATTATATTTTTAAAAATTTCATATATTTTTTAAAAATTATAAATATTCCTGCTTTACCTGAAGTATAAGTCGGATACATTACTTTGTGCGATGTATCAATTGGATACAACACTTTACGATGTATTGAGACATATGCGAGGTATCAGGATGTTACTTTACGTGATGTATCAGCCGAATACATCAGTTTTCCGATATATTGGTCGAATATATCACTTTATATATGTGTGGAGACGTACGCGAGGTATCCGAACGTTACTTTATGTGAAGTATCAGTATGATACACCACTTTACGCGATGTATCGGAACGTTGAGCGATGTATTCAAAATCGAGTTACGATGCATCAGGATGTTGATGGATATTTCCGAAATTGGGACGTGATGTAGCAAAATATTTTGAGATATATTCGGATTCCACCAAATTTAAGAGATCCTTTTGTAATTAAAAAAATAGTATAAATAAAATATAATTAACATAACGACGACCTTCGAAGGTCTAAAACTTTATCGATAAAAAATTAAATAAAAGAAAAACCGCAATCTCTTGTAATCAACATTGAATTAATAAACAAAGATTAATATTTCATATTTAAGTCATCCTACGAGCGTGCAAGCGCACGACGAGAACAGGAGGGAGATACACCCAAACGGGGGCCCTCAACCTAATAGCTTCCGACACAACTTGCTTTCAAAGACACAACAATTCACGAGATTCTACAATTCATACCAACTATACTTCTCTCTTTTTAAATTTAAATTTAAATTTAAATTTAAATTTTGAATTATCCTTCGATTTATCGAAATTCATTGCATCCGTCCATTATGAAACCATTCCCGTATGATTCGGGCAAACCAACATTGGTGGCATATGCAACACTATACTTTTTTTTTTTTTCATTTGGCAAATTTGTTCTTCAAAAATCAAAATTATAGGACCCCTCCATTTTTGTCCCCACAAAAGGTACAATTTATATTTTCTTTGCAAATAAACCAAACTTTTATATTCCAAAATTCAACCTTATTTGTCAAATCTATGCCAATTAAATGGAATCTTTAACTTACTAGAGTGGTTCACCTTTCATTCTTGTCAATTCAAGAGGTAGTAGTCACTCACTTATCTATAAAGAAAGCTAGTTTTTCTTCTTTTTTTGGGGGGTGAAAACATAACCAATGACCATAATCAAAATGGAATTTCAAATCTTGAAAAATAAAAAAGAGGAATCTTTAATTAAGGGACATAAAGGTGACACTATATGTTTATGTCACATCTCAAACTATCCCTTAGATGTGATTGACACCTAACGAGCACTATTGTTCAGGTGAACCTAATTTTATAACACTTGACATTCTTTCGAGTTAATAGGTGCATGATTGTCCTGGTGTCATACCTCGTCCGCTGTGTGCCCTTTGTCCAGGGCTAGGGGTGTCATACTGTGTATCCTACACCCGTGACACATAAATTTAATTTGCCTCGTGTTATGGCTCGATCGTGCATCGCATGCCCTCTAATACATGTGCAATTTTTCATTTACTTCATCAAATTATGTATGTTGAAACCACCATGAGTCTCTCTATTCCCAACCAAAATCACAAATCCAAAGACATAATATCAACCTATATATATACAATATGTAGTTCTCAAAATTAAGATAGGAAATTTGTGCTTTTAGTCCCTTAAGTATTGCCAAAATTTAATGTTGGTCCTCCTAATATCTGGTTAAACACATTTAACCTTAAATTAATTAAATTGTATACTTTTGGTCCCTCTACTTGTGAATCTTATTATTAACCATTATACTATTTAAAACATACTAGCCATATCTCAGAATCCACCAATAAAGTTGAGTAGTAACTAGTAAAACATCACTATTTAATCAATAAAAATGTAGTAATTAATAATAACACAACATTGTTTAATCATTCAACTTATTAATCAACTAAAAAATTGAGTTGTAGTTACTTTTCAACAAATGAACAATTCGTTCCTATCTATACCCTCGAATCTTAAAATTCAAGAAGTGACATATTCGACCTCTGAATTTACACCCGTATCCGAACAACATAGGTACTATACTTACCTATTGAGATATCATTATTAACTTGTCTATAAGATGCTTGACCAAAATGATCATTCTCCACAATTCAAAAGATGGTACAAAATCACAAAGGAATAGAGATCACAAAGGTTGATCAAAATGAAGCAAGAGACACTTATAAAATTTCATACATAATTCATTTCTTGCTTGGTTCTGGCAATTTGTTACCTTGGAATGCTTTAATCACTGCTATTGATTACTTTGGTTATCTTTATCCAACTAAACATGTTGAGAAAGTATTCTCTGTTGCTTACATGACTTCATCTCTATTGATTCTTGTTTTGATGTTAAGTTGGAGTAAATGGAACCAAACAATGAGTCTTAGATTGAGACTAAATATTGGTTTTTCTATGTTTGTTCTTTGTTTAATGGTAACACCAATTGTTGATTGGATTAATTGGGATCAAAATGGAACAAAAGTGAAGTCAAATGCAACATATTGTGTTTTGGTTGTATCTGTTGTTGTTTGTGGTTTGGCTGATGGTTTAATTGGTGGAAGTTTGATTGGTTCTGCTGGTAAACTTCCTAAACAATACATGCAAGCAATTTTTGCTGGAACTGCTTCTTCAGGTATGTATACAAAGTCAAACTTCTCTGTAACGACGTCGTTTGTCTGGATATTTTATGGAGAGTATATAATATATATAACATAACATGAATGTCGGTGTCTAAGAAAAGTTTGTTGTTATAGAGAAATGTTGTTATAAAAATGTCTGATGGTATGGATTCAAGATTTAAGACTTAAACTCATCGTACGTGAATTTAATATTTGTTGAAAATTTAGTGTTTTTTTTCCACCTAGCTCAAGCTTGATTCTTGTATTTCATCTTTTTGTATATTGAACTTGTTTTTTTTTTCTTTCTTTATCAATGTGTTTTAATTTCTTTTTCAAATTGCTTAGAAAATGAACATGTAGTCGAACCTCTCAATAACAGTCTCGTTTGTCTAGATTTTTTTTTTGTCTCGATACAGTGAAGTGTTGTTATAGAGAACATATAATATAAAGTTGGTTACAAAAAACTCGATTGTTATAGTGAAATGTTGTTATGAAGGACGGTTAATTTGTATATCGTGGATTCAAGATTTAAGACTTTAACTCATGGAATATTCAAAATTTAATATTTGTTGAAATTTAGTGTGTGTGTTTTCACTTAGCTCAAGCTTGGTTCTTGAATTTTATGTTTCTGTATATTCAACTTGTTCCCCCCCCCCCCCCCCTTTAATTAATGTGTTTTCTTTTCAAATTGCTTACAAAATGAACATATAGTCTTAACTTCTCTATATCAACCTCGTTTGTCTCGATACAGTGAAATATTGTTATACAGAACATATAATATAAAGTTGGTTCCATGAAACTTGATTGTTATAGTGAAATATTGTTTTTGGGGACGGTTAATTTGTTGTAGAAAGGTTATACAGTCAGAGTCAGATTCAAGATTTGATATTTGTTGAACTTAGCTCAAGCTTGATTCTTGAATTTTATTTTTTTGTATATTGAACTTGTTAATGTGTGTTTTTTTTTTTTCAACAGGTGTATTAATTTCCATATTAAGGATTATAACCAAAGTATCACTTCCACATACTCCACAAGGTCTAAAGACAAGTGCTCATTTCTACTTCATAATTAGCACAACAATTTTGATAGTGTGCATCATATGTTGCAACTTGTTGTATAAGTTGCCAATCATGCAGCAACATTACACACATCTTGTTCAAGATGATCTCTTGCCATGTTCGAGTCATAAACTCCGCGATGTGGCAAGAGCTATAAAGCGTCCTGCATTTGGAATATTCGCGATTTACACTGTGACATTGTCTATTTTCCCAGGGTTCTTAGCAGAGAATCTTGAATCGAGTTTGCTTAAAGATTGGTACCCCATTATACTCATAACAATTTACAACGTATCGGATTTCGTTGGGAAATCTTTCACTGCATTGTATGTTGTTAAGAGTAGTAGTAAGGCTACATGGGGTTGTGTTGCTAGGGTATTGTTCTATCCTCTGTTTACAGCTTGTTTACATGGTCCTAAGTGGCTAAAATGTGAGGTGTCTATTGTTTTTCTAACGACGATGCTCGGTCTGACCAACGGGTACTTGACAAGTGTCATTATGATTCTTGTTCCTAAGTCTGTCCCAAGTTCTGAAGCTGAAATTGCTGCAATTGTTTTGGCTGTTTCATTAGGGTTGGGGTTAGTGGCTGGTTCTGTTCTTGGTTGGTTTTGGATTATTTGAAATGCTATTATTTAGGGAAATTATTAGTTAGTAGTTAGAATTCATAAATATTGTGTTGTAATCAATGTATTTATGTCATTATGGGGAAAACAATGTTGCATTATGAATTGTGTTTATCAAAGAAAAAGAAAATCTTTGGCTCCCGATTTATTCGTACTTTCTTTAAATATTTTAGATTGTTGAAATTTGTGAATGATATGATTTATAGTTCATTTTAGATAGATTAAAATTAAAAAAATCGACTGTTCAAATAGAACGTGTCATAACAAATGAGGAGGAAGTAATTTTCTAGCAATTTAAGTTTTGGGACTAAAGGCAAAGTCAAGTTGCTTGTTATCTCTCTGGTTCGAGTTGTGGTATTAGTTATTGACATTTATATCAGGGTAGGCTATCTATAAAGGTGGAGGCGAAACTTGAAGTTTATGAGTTTGAGATTCTGAACCTTTTAAACTAGTAGGTTCTAAATTAATAATGCGTACATATTAAATGATCTTTTTATGATAAATATAAAGTTTTAATCAAAGTTACTAAATTCGATCGAATCTGCTGTATCGGACAAAATTAGGCAAGGTGGACAAGTTACATTTCTTTTTGGATAAAATATTCGTACCTTGATTTTTGACTATGTAAATACAGAACGATTCATGCACCGAACTATCTTTTGATATGTAATAACTTAATATGTTATAGTAAATTGTCTAGCTAGAGAACAATATATTCTATCCTTCCACACATATAGATGGGGACAATTCTTAGGCATCTTAATGTGCAGCTATACATAGTTCCTTGAGAATAAAGACAGCCTGCAAAGATGTTAAGCAAGAATATAATAATATTTTTGAATGGCCAGCAACTAGTCATTTAGATACTTGTTGCCTACAAACATGAGTTATGGTGCACTGGTACGTAGGAGTGCTTTACCCTTAATTAGAGATTTCGAATTCGAGTTTTGAGTATGGAGAAAATCCTGTTGAGAGTGCCACTCCCGAATAGGCCCTTTACACTTTGTTTGGATCATTGTTACTCATTGTTTCATAATGTATTGTATTGTATTGTACTTTATTGTATGGTAAATACAATGTTGAGCTAGATTGTATTGTTTGTTGTTGTTTAGTAACATTTTAATTGTTTGATTTGATTGTATCATATTGTATTGTTTGTTGTTGTTTAGTAACATTTTAATTGTTTGGTTTGATTGTATCGTACTGTATTGTAATTAATAAATTTACTTAAATATTGGGTTTAAATAATTAAGGTAAAGGGTAACCATAAAATAGGATTTCCATTGTTTCGTAACAACAAAATTTAACAATACAGTACAATACATTTTAAGTAACAATCAAAACAAAAACATTATAGATATAATAACGATACAATATAATACAATGAATAACAACGATCCAAACATAGTGTTAGAGCGCGATCCAAATTTTATTTCATCCTCAATTACAATCAAGCCAAGAAAGAGCAATAACTTAACTTCATCAAAATGCTTTAGTAGACAAGGCAAAAAAGAAAAATTAAAAATGAAAACCTACCTAAAAAGGTAAAAGATATACAAAAAAAACTAAACAAAATTTTAGCATGGTTAATTATATATATATTTTATATATCTACAACATTATATAGATAAATTATGATCATTCATTTGATATTGTCTATGTTCTTGTTCTTTTTCTTCTTCTTCTTCATCCTCTACGTTCCAAAGAAAGTGAGCATAGGAAGCCAACACATAGCTGCGTCATTGAAAAGAAATAACTAAAATCAAATTAAAAGATACGTTTATGTATTACGCTGAAAGTATAAGAGATAAATAATTTCGATACCAATCGTTTGGTGCAACTTTAAGAGCTTTGTGAAAGTAGTTGTTAGCACGAGGGACATCTTGATGTGCTCTCCAAATTAAATCAGCATAGAATGAAAGTACATTTCCATCACTTGGATTTGCTAAAATTGCTCTTTCACAATATTCTTCTGCTTTCACCATGTTTCCACTCACCTATTTGGTTTTCAATTTACAAAATATCAAAAGATTTTAGAAATTAAATATGCAATAATTTTCTTAAATACAAATATATTGGATTAAAGCTAGCTACTGGATTGGATCAGACCCACTGTTACTAGAGTAGGTTAGAGTCCTACATTGATTGAAAAATGAATTTAGGTCTGCTAATATGAGTTTGAACCATTCAACCTATCAAGATCTGATTTATTGATTGAGGATGTATGCATAAGCGTGACGAGAACATAATATAACTGTACTATGCGTTACATGTCCAAACTTTACTCATGCATGTGGGACAAGTGTTGATCATGCAAATTTTATTCACGCGCACGTGCAACACATGTCTATCATGTGTGGCGCATGTCATGCGATATAACATGTGTCACTCAATTGACATGTGTCACTTTATATCGTACATAAACACCTCTTAATATCAAAAAAATGCAAATTAAAGTTTATAATATTAATACCTCTTTCAAGAATCTCGCGTAATTTCCAAGAAGTAGTGAATTCCCAGGATCAGCTTGAATCATCTTTGTGTAATACAAATCAGTACTATACTCAAAACTATCTCCATCAGAATCATCACCACCAGCACCATCGCCACCACATTTCTTTTCTCTACCATCTTCTCCACTTCCACCACCGTCAACCACCAATTGCTCCACCGCCCTCGTGTGTTTCTCTTCCTCAACTTCATGTCTCTCCGTCATTTCCAAGCCGGAATTTGAAAGTAGCATCAACCCGTTTGTCAATCCTACCTGTTGAAAATATAATTAAATAAATAAAACAATGTTATTATATTGACGTTAATAGTTTAGGTTCTTTGATGATTAGATGGACAAATCAAATTTAATATAGTATCAAAGAAGGCGAACGAAATTCATCTTAGATTTAAATCTCCTTGTCATTTATTATCAAAAAATATGATACATGTTAGGTGTAACGACCTGTTTAGTCGTTTTGAGCAGCAGATTGAAATTCTGGAAAAACTGGCTGGGACGACGAAAGTAGTGACGGACCGTCGTAGTCACGACGGCCCGTCATGGATGTTTCGTCCCATGACACTTAAAATTCTGAAATTGGGTACTGAAAATCGACTCTCTGTAAATTGTGACGGACCTGCAGGACGTGCCGTCACAACCCACGACGAACCGTCGTGAGTTTTCCGTTGCAAAACTTCAACGTTTGAGAATTTGGTTCGAGAAACGAGTTTCTGACCGCCATGACGGACGTGCAGGACGGACCGTCACAGGCGTGACGGACCGTCACAGTGTCCGTGGCGACGATAGGACTTTGGGCAGTGCGACGACCTGCGTGACGGACCGTCGCAGGCACGACGGCCCGTCACAGGTCACGCAGTCCCAGACAGTTTAGGATTTCCTCACACGTTTTAAAGGGTCGTTTTTGACTATTCTTTCCTAATTATAAAGATTGAGGGGTAACATTAATAAGTCTAATTACTTAGGGGTTAAAAGGGGTAACCTTAAGTGAATTAGTGGGGTTTTATTGTCCTTTTCACACTTAATTACATGATTAATTAGGGTAAAGGAAAGAGGGTTTGAATAAAACAAAAGAGAAAGAACAGAAAGAGAAGGAGAAATCGATCGAGAGGAAGAAGTAACAAAGCTTGGGAGATTTCTTGTTGATTCCAATTCTTCGGTGGAGGTAGGTTATGGTTTTTATGTTACGATAATCGTAGTGAACTCTTGATAGTGTATGATATGTATTGATGATGTTGTAAACCTGTCTATGTGCTTAAATTGTATGCTTGCATGATTATGATTATGAAATTGTGATGAATTAACAAGCATGATGAAGCTATTGAATCTCAAATCTTGAAAGAACCCTAATTCGCTTATATATTATATAATAAGATTGATGATGCCTTAATATGAAAGAAGCTTGATAAATTATATAATAAGATTGATGATGCCTTAGTGTAAAAGAAGGCTTGATGAATTAGGGGATCGGGTGCCACGTTCCGGTACCAGGATAGAATGAATATGAGGATCGGAGTGTCACGTTCCGACACCAGGATAGAATATGAGGATCGGGTGCCACGTTCCGGTACCAGGATAGAATGAATATAGGATCGGAGTGTTCACGTTCCGACACCAGGATAGAATATGAGGATCGGAGTGTCACGTTCCGACACCAGGATAGAATATGAGGATCGGGTGCCACGTTCCGGTACCAGGATAGAATGAATATGAGGATCGGAGTGTCACGTTCCGACACCAGGATAGAAAGAGAGGAGCGGAGTGTCACGTACCGACACAAGGGAAGAAAGATAATGAATCTTGAAAGATAATGAATATACTCAATCTAATGAACTTAATTCCCAAATGAGTATGGTATTGAGGCTTGAGACCTCATGTGTGAACTTGACGGAAATTGTTAATGATAAAGTAATTGCTGTTGCTACATGTTGAGTATTGTAGTTGATTTACATTATTATTGATATATATTGTTCCCTATTTTGAGTTAGCCGATGATATCTACTCAGTACGTGTGGTTGTACTGACCCCCTACTTTTATGTTTTCTTTTTTTGTTATTTGTGTAATGCAGCAAACGTTCCGTCAACTTCGACTCAGCAGTAGATCAAGCCAGTCTTCACTCCATCGGAAATTCAGGGTGAGCTAATGCGTCTAGCTTGGACTGGGTCTTCTTCTTCAAGTCTTGATGCCTTGAACTTCCGGCATGGACTAGCTTTTTAGTTATATTTTGTTCTTAGACATTCCTAGTTTAGTAATTAGAGATAGATGTTCTTGTGATGATGACTTCCAGATTTTGGGGATAATAATAGTTTTGAATTGTTTTATTAATGAGTTTAGTCTTCCGCATTTATTTATGTTGATATTGTACTAAAATGTTAAGGTTAGATTGGTTGGTTCGCTCACATAGGAGGGTAAATGTGGGTGCCAGTCGCGTCCCCGATTTGGGTCGTGACAGACTTGGTATCAGAGCATTAGGTTCATTGGTCTCATCACACAAGGACAGGTCTAGTAGAGTCTTAAAGAACGGTAGGGGACGCCTTTACTTTTCTTTGAGAGGCTATAAGACTTTAGGAAAAATTCCATTCTTTCATTCTTTCTTTCGTGCTACTACTTGAGTCCAATTGGTATCTAGGTGATACAAATTGTATCTGACCATCTTCATTCTATTTCGCAGATGGTTAGAACTAGAGCAACGACCGCACCAGCAGCGACAACGGAAAGACAGGAAACTACTGAGCCAGCCACTGGGGCTGTGGCTCGAGGAAGAACAACGGCAAGAGGCCGTGGAGAGGTCGTGGGAGGACGTCCTCTAGAGGAAGAGGACGAGCCCCTAGCCCATCTGATGCTAGGGCGGTGACTCCTCCACCGACTGAGGATAGTTAGAGAGGGTGAGGAAGGGGAACTGAACAAGGGCAGAATGAGGAAATGCCACCCCAACCTACCCCAGAGATGATCAACCAAGTACTTGCTTATCTTAGCGGTTTGTCTGATCAGGGTCAAGCACCTCCAGTGGTTTCTGCACCAACACCTCCGGTTTCAGAGATACGACATGCGGCTACTATGGCTCCCCGCATGGATGCACCATTGGGAATAGGCACATTCCCACGTCTGACTACTGGGCCTATTATGACAAACGATCAACATGAACTTTTTAGTAAGTTCTTGAAATGAAACCTCCAGTCTTCAAGGGTGCAGAATCTGAAGATGCTTATGATTTTCTGGTTGATTGTCATGAGCTACTACACAAGATGGGGATAGTAGAGAGGTTTGGTGTCGAGTTCGTGAGTTTCAGTTCCAAGGTAACGCCAAAATGTGGTGGCGTTCACATGTTGAGTGTCAGCCAACAGAGGCACCACCTATGACTTGGGAATCATTCTCTAGTTTGTTCATGGAGAAGTATATCCCAAGGACTTTGAGAGATAGGAAGAGGGATGAGTTCTTGAGTCTTGACAGGGAAGGATGACAGTAAACGCGTATGAGGCTAAATTTCGCGCACTATCCAGATATGCCACCCAACTTTGTTTCAGTCCACAAGAACGGATCCGCCGTTTTGTGAAGGGGTTGAGGTCAGAATTGCGGATTTCAGCCTTACAGATAGCGGCAACGGCAACATCCTTCCAAGAGGTGGTAGACTTTGTGATTGAGGTGGAAGGAGTGAAACCAGATGACTTCACCACGACATCGACATCAAGAGGGTTCCGAAGGGGAGGTGAGTATAATGGTTCTTATTCTAGAGGACAGAACTCCGGAGGTCACTCAAATCGACCAATACAGTCTTCACTACAGACTGTAGTTGGGGGTCCACCTCAGAACGGTCAACACTTCTCTGAGAGGCCGACGCGTGAACCCAGAGAATGTTATGGGTGTGAGAGATTGGACACATTAAGAGGTACTGTCCAAACCAGAGTTACACCCCCCAATGGCTAGAGGAAGAGGTGGTATGGTAGAGTCGTTATTCTGGAGGGCGTGGTGGCCGAGGTAATGGTGGTCACCAAAACGGCAGAGGTGAAGGGCAAACGGAGCCACTACTACACAACATGGTAGGGGCAACGGACAGACGAATAATGGGGCCCATTGTTATGCTTTCCCTGGGAGATCTGAAGCGGAGGCGTCTGATGCTGTTATCACAGGTAATCTTTTGGTTTGCGATTGCATGGCATCTGTGTTATTTGACCCTGGCTCCACGTTTTCTTATGTATCTTCATCATTTGCTAACGGTCTAAATTTACATTGTGAATACTTGACATGCCTATTCGTGTTTCTACTCCGGTGGGTGAGTCTGTGATAGTCGAAAAGTGTATAGGTCTTGTTTGGTGAATTTTGTGGGGAGCAACACTTATGTAGATTTGGTTATTTAGAAAGGGTGACTTTGATGTAATTCTGGGTATGACTTGGCTTTCTCCAAACTTTGCGATTTTGGATTGTAATGCTAAAACAGTGACGTTAGCCAAGCCTGGGGCAGATCAGTTAGTATGGGAGGGTGACTACACTCCCAATCCGGTGCGTATCATCTCCTTTATTCGTGCTCAGAAGATGGTTAGTAAGGTTTGTCTAGCTTTCTTGGCACATCTTAAGGATGACACTACTCAAGTACCATCGATTGAGTCAGTTTCGGTAGTCTGTGAGTTTTTGGATGTGTTCCCTGCAGATCTTCCCGGTATGCCACCAGATAGGGATATAGACTTCTGCATTGATTTGGAACCCGTACTCGCCCATTTCTATACCCCCGTATAGAATGGCTCCCGCGGAGTTAAGAGAATTAAAGGCTCAACTTCAAGAGTTGTTGAGCAAAGGCTTCATTAGACCAAGTGCATCTCCTTGGGGTGCTCCGGTTTTATTTGTGAAGAAGAAGATGGGAGTTTCCGAATGTGCATAGATTACCGACAGTTGAACAAGGTAACTATTAAGAACAAGTACCCCATTCCTCGCATTGATGACTTGTTCGATCAGTTACAAGGTGCTTGTGTCTTCTCTAAAATTGACTTGAGGTCCGGTTTCCCACCACTGAAAATACGAGCAACGGATGTGCCAAAGACTGCTTTTTCGAACTAGGTATGGGCATTATTATTTGTGGTAATGTCGTTTGGTCTTACTAATGCCCCTGCTGCCTTCATGAGCTTGATGAACGGGATTTTCAAGCCATATTTGGATCTCTTGTGATTGTGTTTATTGATGATATACTGATATACTCCAAAAGTAAGAAAGAACATGAGGAGCATTTGAAATTGGTGTTAGAGTTGTTGAGAAAGAAAAAGCTTTATGCGAAATTCTCCAAGTGTGAGTTTTGGCTAGATTCAGTGTCCTTCTTGGGGCACGTGGTTTCTAAGGATGGAGTGATGGTAGATCCATCTAAGATTGAGACGGTAAAGAATTGGGTAAGACCTACAAACGTGTCAGAAATAAGGAGTTTTGTGGGTTAGCTAGCTACTACGCCGATTCGTCAAGGGATTCTCTTCCATTGCTTCCCAATTGACGAACTTGACTAAGCAGAATGTTCCATTTGTATGGTCGGATGAGTGTGAGGAGAGCTTTCAGAACTCAAGACTTTGTTGACTACCGCGCCTATCCTTACCTTGCCGGTAGAGGGTAAGGACTTTGTTGTCTATTGTGATGCATCCTATTCTGGGTTGGGTGCGGTGCTAATGCAAGAGAAGAATGTGATTGCTTATGCTTCGAGGCAATTAAAATGCATGAGCGTAACTATCCGACCCATGATTTGGAGTTGGCCGCGGTAGTATTTGCACTAAAGCAATGGAGACACTATTTGTATGGGGTTAAGTGTGAAGTCTATACGGACCATCGTAGCCTACAGTATGTCTTCACTCAGAAGGACTTGAACTTGAGACAGAGGAGATGGATGGAACTACTAAAGGACTACGACATCACTATCTTGTATCATCCGGGGAAGGCGAATGTTGTGGCAGATGCCTTGAGTAGAAAGGCCGGAAGCATGGGAAGTCTAGCTCATTTGCAAGCTTCTAGACGCCCATTGGCTAGAGAAGTGCAGATTTTGGCTAATGACCTTATGAGGTTAGAAATAAATGAGAAGGGAGGATTGTTAGCTTGTGTAGAGGCAAAATCCTCTTTCCTTGATCAAATTAAGGGGAAACAGTTTGACGATGAGAAACTAAGGCGAATTCGAGATAAAGTGTTGCAAGGAGAGGCTAAGGAAGCAATAATCGATGGGGAAGGTGTTTTGAGGATTAAGGGAAGAGTATGTGTACCCCGCATCGATGATTTGATCACCACTATTCTGACAGAGGCCCATAGTTCCGGATATTCTATACATCCTGGTGCAACCAAGATGTATCGCGACCTAAAGCAACACTTCTGGTGGAGTAGAATGAAGCGAGATATTGTTGAGTTTGTTGCCAAGTGTCCAAATTGTCAACAAGTAAAGTATGAACACCAGAGGCCCGGAGGAACACTTCAGAGGATGCCCATTCCTGAATGGAAGTGGGAGAGAATCGCGATGGACTTCGTGGTTGGTCTTCCAAAGACATTGGGTAAGTATGACTCCATTTGGGTGATTGTTGATAGGTTAACTAAGTCCGCTCACTTCATTCCTGTCAAGGTGACCTACAATGCAGAGAAGTTAGCCAAGATCTACATCTCAGAGATCGTTCGGTTGCATGGAGTTCCACTCTCCATCATATCAGATAGAGGTACGCAGTTTACTTCTAAGTTTTGGAGAACGTTGCATGCTGAATTAGGTACTAGGTTGGACCTTAGTACTGCATTTCATCCTCAGACAGATGGTCAGTCTGAGCGAACAATTCAAGTTTTGGAGGATATGCTTCGCGCCTGTGTGATAGAGTTTGGTGGCCATTGGGATAGCTTTTTACCTTTGGCAAGTTTTCATACAATAATAGCTATCACTCCAGTATTGACATGGCTCCATTTGAAGCATTGTATGGGAGGAGGTGTAGATCTCCCATTGGTTGGTTTGATGCCTTTGAAGTTAGACCTTGGGGGACTGATCTGTTGAGAGATTCTATGGAGAAGGTGAAAGCTATTCAAGAAAAGCTTTTGGCGGCTCAAAGTAGACAAAGGAGTATGCAGACCGAAAGGTTAGAGACTTGGAGTTCATGGAAGGTGAACAAGTCTTGTTGAAGGTTTCGCCCATGAAAGGGGTGATGCGGTTTGGAAAAAGAGGTAAGTTAAGCCCAAGGTATATTGGACCATTTGAAGTGCTTAAGAGAATAGGGGAGGTGGCTTATGAATTAGCCTTGCCCCCAGGGCTGTCCGGAGTGCATCCGGTGTTTCATGTATCCATGTTGAAGAGATACCACGGAGATGGAAACTACATTATCCGTTGGGATTCATTTTTGTTGGATGAGAACTTGACTTATGAAGAGGAACCGGTTGCTATATTAGATAGAGAAGTTCGCAACTGAGGTCGAGGGAGATTGCATCCATCAAGTGCAATGGAAGAATCGACCGGTTGAAGAGGCTACTTGGGAGAAGGAGGCAGATATGCAAGAAAAATACCCACATCTGTTTACAGATTCAGGTACTCCTTTTCGCCATTGTTTTTCTTCTTTTGATCGATCGTTCGGGGACGAACGATGGGTAAATTGGTATCTATTGTAACGACCTGTTTAGTCGTTTGAGCAGCAGATTGAAATTCTGGAAAACTGGCTGGGACGACGAAGTAGTGACGGACCGTCGTAGTCACGACGGCCCGTCATGGATGTTTCGTCCCATGACACTTAAAATTCTGAAATTGGGTACTGAAAATCGACTCTCTGTAAATTGTGACGGACCTGCAGGACGTGCCGTCACACCCACGACGAACCGTCGTGAGTTTCCGTTGCAAAACACTTCAACGTTTGAGAATTTGGTTCGAGAACGAGTTTCTGACCGCCATGACGGACGTGCAGGACGGACCGTCACAGGCGTGACGGACCGTCACAGTGTCCGTGGCGACGATAGGACTTTGGGCAGTGCGACGACCTGCGTGACGGACCGTCGCAGGCACGACGGCCCGTCACAGGTCACGCAGTCCCAGACAGTTTAGGATTTCTCCACACGTTTTAAGGGTCGTTTTTGACTATTCTTTCCTTAATTATAAAGATTGAGGGGTAACATTAATAGTCTAATTACTTAGGGGTTAAAAGGGTAACCTTAAGTGAATTAGTGGGGTTTTATTGTCCTTTTCACACTTATATGGAACAAGATTAAAGAGGGAAAGGAAAGAGTTTTAACTAAACATAACGGAAAGAAAGAGGGAATCAATAAGAGAAGAGAGGAGAATCGATCGAGGAAGAAGTAACAAAGCTTGGGAGATTTCTTGTTGATTCCAATTCTTCGGTGGAGGTAGGTTATGGTTTTTATGTTACGATATCGTAGTGAACTCTTGATAGTGTATGATTGTATTGATGATGTTGTAAACCTGTCTATGTGCTTAAATTGTATGCTTGCATGATTATGATTATGAAATTGTGATATAAAACAAGCATGATGAAGCTATTGATCTCAAATCTTGAAAGAACCCTAATTCGCTTATATATTATATAATAAGATTGATGATGCCTCATAAATATGAAAAAGAATAAAATCAAGAAGAGATAAGAGGATCAATAGCCATAGTAAATAAGAGAGGATTGATGATATGAGGAGGATCGGGTGAGAAGGCAGGAGTATGAATGTAAGTGAAAGGAGGACATGAGAGGGGATATGAGTGTCGGGATCCGTGTAGAATGAGGACGGGTGCCACGTTCCGGTACCGGATAGAAATATGAGGATCGGTGTCACGTTCCGACACCAGGATAGAATATGAGATCGGGTGCCACGTTCCGGTACCAGGATAGAATGAATATGAGGATCGGAGTGTCACGTTCCGACACCAGGATAGAATATGAGGATCGGAGTGTCACGTTCCGACACCAGGATAGAATATGAGGATCGGGTGCCACGTTCCGGTACCAAGATAGAATGAATATGAGGATCGGAGTGTCACGTTCCGACACCAGGATAGAAAGTAGAGGAGCGGAGTGTCACGTACCGACACAAGAGGAAGAAAGATAATGAATCTTGAAAGATAATGAATATACTCAATCTAATGAACTTAATTCCCAAATGAGTATGGTATTGAGGCTTGAGACCTCATGTGTGAACTTGACGGAAATTGTTAATGATAAAGTAATTGCTATTGCTACATGTTGAGTATTGTAGCTGATTTACATTATTATTGATATATATATTGTTCCCTATTTTGAGTTAGCCGATGATATCTACTCAGTACGTGTGGTTGTACTGACCCCCTACTTTTATGTTTTCCTTTTTGTTATTTGTGTAATGCAGCAAACGTTCCGTCAACTTCGACTCAGCAGTAGATCAAGCCAGTCTTCACTCCATCGAAAATTCAGGGTGAGCTAATGCGTCTAGCTTGGACTGGGTCTTCTTCTTCAAGTCTTGATGCCTTGAACTTCCGGCATGGACTAGCTTTTTAGTTATATTTTGTGTTCTTAGACATTCCTAGTTTAGTAATTAGAGATAGATGTTCTTGTGATATGACTTCCAGATTTTGGGGATAATAATAATAGTTTTGATTGTTTTATTATGAGTTTAAGTCTTCCGCATTTATTTATGTTGATATTGTACTAAAATGTTAAGGGTTAGATTGGTTGGTTCGCTCACATAGGAGGGTAAATGTGGGTGCCAGTCGCGTCCCCGATTTGGGTCGTGACATTAGGCAATCAAAAGGAAGATTTTAATTTATATGTTAGTAAAATTAGGTTTTGAGTTTGACTCTCACCCTCAAAAAGCTAGTACGGAAAGATGATTCTTCAAGTTTTATGAGGAGTCCTATCATCTCATTAACCATAAACGTAAAAATTTTGTAATTCTTTGACACTCCATCTCATATCCACTGCTTAGCATTTGATGTGTAAGCAATTTTAATTCCCGAGATCTAACATTAAATTAGATGAGTCTAGTTGCCTCATGACTCACACTCTAAAGCTAGCTAAAGAGAATAAAATTGCTCAAGTCTTGTGATTGAGTTTATCCATCTCATTAACCACCTTTCATTCCTATATAAATCACCCACGATTAATTTAATTTTTTTTAAACTATCAGGTCATCTTGCGTGTCGTACTACACATGTAATTAAGTTCATATTTATAAGTAGAATTACTTATAGATATATATTCTTTGGCTGACTTGATATTATTATCTCTTTTTACACTGACATTGTTATAACTCAAAATTAAAAATTAAAATATAAAAAAAAAAGATAGCAAAAACTATATCCTTTACATAAAAACAAGGGCAAAAAGCAATTTTTATATTTGGACCGGACATGTTGAAAATTTAATTAATCCTCTGAAAAATGAACTAGAACAGCACATGATGGGCCCTCCAAGACATAATCTAAGCCCATGGAATCATAAGAGTATATTTCTCCCGTAAGGAGGCGTATCGAAGATATAATTATAAAAAATAAAATAAAATATATAAGTATTCAATTTATGTTTGAAATTTTAAAGACACTCTTACTATACTAAGGTCCTATTATCCCCTCTCAAACTTATTTTATAAATAATTTTATATCCTTTTCAGCTTACGTGGCACTATCTACTGACCCAGCACGTGCTGATAATTTTTCAAGCTATCTGGTTGATAGTGCTACGTAGGCCCAAGAGGGGTAGAAAATTATTTACAAAATAAGTTCGTGAGGGTGTGTGTGTGATAGGACCTTAGTATATATAGTATAAGTGTATCTCTGGAATTTCTCGCATAGGTTGGTGGTACTTATGCATTTTTCCTTTAAAAAAGTCAAATTGATACCCGAAGAAAAGTGTGTTAAAGATATAATTAAATAAATAAAAGTGTACTCTCCCCCGACCATGAGAAATTAGAATTTCTAACAATTCATGAACACTAAATACCTCATCTTCTTTGTCCTCTTCATCAAATGTGATAGGAAGTAGTAGATTGTGCAAGGCCATGCAACATGAATTGCTTGAATTGAGATCACTTTCACTTGAAGCTCTAGACATCTTCTTTTGTATTGAATTATATTCTAATTGTGACAATGATGATATTATTAATTTTGACAAATATTTTTTTGGTTCTTGTGGGAGACATGAATAATGTTGTTGCTTGAGTAATGGACTTGAAGAGCTACGAAGAAGCATCATTAATTTATTCAAAAAAATTTAATTTGAGGTAGCAAGAGTTATTGTATTGACATTTTATAGAGGAAACAATACATGGGGCGATTAATATTTTAGCCCCACGTTATTGTTCTTTGTCCTTTTTTGGTTTTTTATTTGATGTCTAAATATTTATATTGGACCACGTCTAATTTGAATACGTCTCGTGTAAGATCATTAAAAACGAAGTGTTTTCCTGACAAGATTTTTTTCATATTTAGAATTTGAACATGAAATCTCTTAATTAGGATGGTTGTATATCCTATTTATACCACCTTGCCAACCTTATTATTCGATCTTTTTTTATTTTTTATCTGATGTCTCGTATTCACATTAATGCATCAACTAATCTGAATTCGTTCAGTGTAAGGCCCATTAAGGAAAAAATGTTTCTCGAAATAAATTTTTCATATTCAAAATTTAAAACCGACATTTCTTAAGGATTAATATTAACCATCTCACGTTAATCCTTGTTGGTCATATTATGTCAAACTCTTGCAATTTTAGCTCAAAATGTCAAGTTACTAGTCTAAGATACACATAAATATTCTAAAGTTAAACATGTACATACGCTCATTTTACGTGACAACTTACATGAAATACATTCAAACGAATCGATACTATTTCATTTAAGGCACATATTATCATATAAAATGTGTATATAATCTATTTATTCGACTTTACACAAGTTTAAATCAAAATAATCTCTTCACATTCACAACAATCGAACAAGACTTTATACACACTATCCTACACAAATCTCAATTAGACTGAATATATTATGATTATTATCGATAACAATATTATATTTAATATAAAGTCTGCATGTGGTTAAATTTTAAATAATATTAGAATTTTTGTCATGTTTTAAAACAACTAACATAAAAGTGAGTATTGCTGCAATTCACCCAGCTAAGTTGTCGGCGTTTCCCGTCGTTATTTCATTTATGTGGGGCCCACAAATCATGTGAATGTGGGACCCACAAATATGACACGTCATACTCTGTGAAATGTACTTTAACGGTCCAAATTTGTCCAGTCACGTGACAGACAGCGATGACGTGTCCTGGCAAAATTGAGAGCGGTGTATGAAGGTTGCGGATTACGGTATAAAGGTTAAAAGGTAATTGATTTTTCTCGTTTTTCTCTTGGGAGTTTGGTAGCATCGAGTCTATTGTAGTATTGTTTTGATATCTGCTATCAGTATTGATGTCTATTATGTTTTAGCTATCGTATTACTTCGCTGTTGTTATTGCTTTGTATTCAGTGTCGTAGGATTGTTTTGGAATCTGCTACCATTATTGATGTCTATTATGTTTTAGCCGCCACATGATTTCGCCGTTGTTACAGCTCTATAATGTATTGCTTTCCTGTTCATTTTGACATTTTTTTCCCACTGTCGTACTTTTCTTTTTATTACTATTTTGATTTACTACTCTAAAGCCAAATGTCATTTGAAAATAGTCTTTCTACCTCGTACCTCATACTCGTAGGAGGTAAAAATACTGCATGTGTACAATTTATTCTCTCTAGATTTACACGTCAGATTGCCTGAATAAGTTATTATACATAGGTGGGTGTTTGTATCTTCGGTTCGAATTTATCAAGCTTCAATTTAACTCTAATTTTGTGATCAAACTCAATTAATTCGATTTGTTTTTTTAATTTCTCGATATTTATGTCCATCCCTAATTGTAATCGGCTTAACTTTGATTTGTTGTGGCCCAATAGATGGAACCCACAAGAATTTTTTTTTTTGTTTGGAAGTGGAGGAGCCCATGGGCTTAATTTAACGGTGAGTTTCAAGAGTGTTTGTCAATTTCAAGATGTGCCCATCAATACTAGAAATTGACATTAGCACTTGTATGATTAACTATTTTTTGTTCATGCTTTGTGGCTACATGATAAATTTAGTGAGCATATTTTGTGCAAATAAGATCATTTAAGATTGTTGTTTAAGCCATTGCACTTGTTTAATGGAGTTATACAAAAGTAGTTCTGGTATCGAGAGCAGAACTAGAATATCAGGTACAAGTTAATTAGTCGAATTTATAAAATTAAAATATCAGGTACAAGTTAATCAGTGAAATATCAGGTCCGATAGACTAGTAGGTTTACCACCTTTTGCATTTGTCTTAGTCGGTACGTACTACACATTTAAAAGAATAAAAAAAAAACAATTAAATTATGCCTTTACAAGCATGCTTTAGTTCAATTTTTAAAGATTTGTCATGTTCACAAGTTATGTCGATGAGGCATGACTTTTATGCAATATTCATTTTTATCTATTTTTAAACTGTTCGTAAATTTTACACGTGTCGTTTAGTTATTCACAAAGTCTTTTTAGACTGACAAAAGTTGATATTTTATTATTATTATTATTAATCTACCTATTTTTGTTAATTTTTTTCACTAGTCTAGTTAGATTGCATTGTTCTATTGATAATATAAGTCTTATTTGGACTAATAAAATTTTGCAATATCTCAATTCTACCTATCTTATTCAAGTCCTTATTAGAGATATTTGCCCTAAATTTATTTTCTTTGAATAATAATTAACTTGGTTTATATTTTTGTTAGGAATGTTTCTTTTTTTTTTTTTATAAAAAAAAGTAGCTATCACTACATTTTCTAAAATTGAAATGAAAAAAAAATTCATAATATAAATTTTTTTTGTATTATTCTTTTGCGGCCATAATTGGAGTTTTCTTGAATGGTATAGGATTGAAACTATGTGTGTATCTGGTTTTTTGATTTGATTTTGTATTATTCGATTTCGATTTTTCAACATAATGTAATAATATATTCTTTATTTATAATCACATTTTCATTATTTCAAAATAGTAGGCCAATGGTCAAAATACCATAGTTGCCAATTTCAATTTGCACCACACAAAACAAAAGAAACAAGTTCAATGTATAGAACATCAAGATTGTTGTGAGTATATATATAGTTCATGAACTTAATATATTTTGTTTTTATTTGATGATACTTCTGTATGGACAACTTTTAAGAGAAGAATAAATGAAAAATTTCAAAGTTTTGTGGTAATAAATTTGTGTGAATAAAATTATATTGTAAGGGACATGTCAAATATTAGCCTCAAGATAATATATATGTAGCCCATCTTTTTGATTTGCCAATAAAAAAATTTCATTACCTTGAATTCTCTAATCAATGTAGAGTAAATTTTAATTATGGGACCTAATACATGTGCCTATTAGTATTATTATTACCTTTTTTGTTGATGTAAACAAATAGATATAGGATTAGGATTTGGATTTGTCTCTATCCTAAAATCTTGAATTGATGATAAGAGAGATAATTATTAGCTTATCAATAAGAAATTGAGGCTTTTCTTGTAAATTGTAAGAGATTTGAATTGGTATATTTTTGGGAAATGTATATTACATAAATTCTAGATAATTATATAGATACACTTTGGTATGTAATATTTAAGTAACTTATCAGATTTTGATGTTTCTATATATATGTATTTATTTGATCAAATTTAGGTATAATTTATTATAGATACACTGTATCCAAGTGGATTTACATGTATATACATAGAAAATCTCGTTCACCTCTCTTCCATATTGCTCACCATTCTCTTATGTATCTGAGATACATACTTATCTCGCTCGCTCGCCTCCCTCCCCAATATTGCTCACCTCTCTCCCTATTATCTTTATGTATATGGTAGCAAAAATATCTTTATTTATGTAAAGATACGTATACACTCTTAATCAGTGGTAAAATACATTATATTTTGAAAGTATATGTAATAATAATATATTTGATTATGAAGTATGTCTAATTATGTAGTTTTTTCGGAATTATATCTCTTTTGAAAGAAAAAAATAAGTGGCATATGTGTAGAAGGCCGGGTTGCACACCTATTTCAACAATAAAAGGCCCAATATTGGTTGAGTTGAATCTTGGGCCTGTATATACTGTATTCGTTTGCTCAATGAATACAATCTATATCAATAGTATATATTCGCGCATTGAATATAGCATGTATCAAGTATATTTACATCACTTGTATTTATTCGTTCTATTGTGTATTAATTTGTATTATTTGGTTATTCTTTTCAAAACTAGGTTTGGATTCTTAATGTACTTTGTCAATTTTTGAGTTAATTGTTTGATGATGTGATATACATGTTCCTAATTGTATCATAATGTATATTAGAAGTGATAATTTGGTACACAGATTTAGTAAACAGCTTGACACTTCACAGTTAACATCATAGCAATCAATAGTCAGTCGTGGAGCTAAGTGTGTTAGGGGGTTTGACTAAATTCCCTTTGTCAGAAAATTACACTGAAGAGAGGAAAAGTTACCATCTTTGTATATATGTGAGCAGTTAAATCCCCGTGATAGTTAATTATATTCACTTGCTATACAAGTTTATATATTTTTTGAATTCCCTTGTTAAAAATAACTGGCTCTGCTCACTGGTCATAGATCGAGCCCTCATGGTCTCCAACCTATTTCATTGACCACTAGATTATACTATAGCTTGTGTGTAATATCCATCAATCTTGATAGTTGATATGTAACACATCAAACGCGTAGTTCTAAACACTAGTACACAATATATTACTTTAGTCTAATCAATGACATTTTTTTGTTTTTCCTTGTCCTGTAGCCTGAAAATCTTCTACTTGAACTGAGGATCTATTAGAGACAACATCTGTATCTCGTAAGGTAGGGGTACGGTCTACATACAGACTATCCTTCCCACAACCTCTCTACCTTCCTTTATATGGTAGATGTTCGGAAGGATATAGTGAAAGAAACTACTAGGCACACATACAGAGCAAGTTAGATAAGTTATAAACACCAGAAAATAGTTGAAAATATGATAGTTGAAGTTCAAAATCATATTTGAAGTTTTGAGTTTTTTATCTGCACTATCAGGTGTTAACACTATTTCAATGTGAACTGTCTAACTATTTATCAAAACACATATGAACTATTTATCAATTGTTTCCTTTTCCTACTTGAACTATCACTATAGTTGAAAACACACTTGAACTATCAGTTGCTTCCTTTTCTTATTTAGACTATCATCGATAGTTGAGATGTGTTTTGATAAATAGTTGGTGATAGTTCAAGTAGGAAAAGTGAACACCAGATAGCTCAAGTAGAAAACTCGCAAAAACATGATACTGTTTTTTGTTACCATTATCTCTCAAAGAAAATATATACATACCAACTAATTACCTAACTCAAAGTTGTGCATAAAATACATTAACAAACCAAGATATTGCTCACTAAGTTAAGAAAAGAAAAAGGAAAGAATATTGTATTAGAAGATCAACACATTTCAAGGATGATAATACTTTGATCCACATTTGCATTTCCATGAAAGGAGATAATAGCCTTCATCTTCTCTAGATGTTATTGTTTTTAAACCTTTGTTTGTATGTGGAGGAATAACAAGTGTAGCAATGCAAGGTCTGCATCCTTTGCATCTATTTACACACTTTGGTGGACTTGATCCCAACATCACCATTCTCATTTGCTTCCTTTCACTTCTTCCTATAACATACACAACAATTTCAATTTCAACCTCTCTTTAACTTTTTTTTCGGAGAAATAAGTGGCTCACGAGGAATTGAAAAAAATATATTATATTTGATCTTATGTTACCGTGCATAAATCATCACGCGTTAGGATTAACATATGCTTCTTATTTAGCCATATAAACATAATGTCGTAATGTAACTCTTATAAATTAAACTGTTTTTAAACTGCAAAGACGGATCTAAGATTTTAAGTTAGTAACAAAAGGCAGAGTCACTACACCCACTATCATGTTGATGCACTAAGATTCATTTAGTATATATGTATAGTTTTAAAAAAAAATTTAACATTATAAATAGTAGTTCAAGTGGAAAGCAACAACATATAGTAACAAACTATTATATATTAATTAATAGTCTTGATGGTCAAAAACATCATTTTTCGCGAACTTTACATCCCAAATATTATATGTGTCTTTTCTATCTGAACTATCATTATTTATGTATTAAAGCACACCTCAAAGCTAATTATCAATTGTTTACTTTTTCTATTTAAACTATTACCTAGGTGTCACGTTAATACGTAGATAGTGATAGTTCAGATAGAAAACTAAAATAAATATAAAACTTACGAAAAAGTGATAATTGAGATATACTTAAAAATGAACTTTCCAATTAGTACCTATCATGAGCAAGCTAGTAGATAAAAAGAAAGATTAAAGAATCTAACATACTCTTTTTCAAATTCAATGAATGGAAAAAATTAAAAGAGAGTAAAATTGTTTTACCTGATATAAATGAAAGTAATGTGAATGAATAGATGAGGATCACAATGATTAGTCCTTTTGAGTAGATATTAATGGTTGAAGCCATCACCCAATCTTGTCACAAATTTTCACAACATGAAAAATAAAAACACAACCCTCTTTCACAAATTGTGTTGGGAAGAATTTAAAAGTGTCTTAACTTTGTATATATCAATATAGCTTTAGCTATGATAGTTCTATAAAGACAAAAAATTGGAGCTTTAAAGGGACCCCCAAACACCTATCTTAGTAGGGTCAAGGGCCAAAATACAGTGAAGTAATTGAAGTAGGTAATTTTATCTCTACCGTTAAAAAATAAGTTAATTTTTTATCTTTGTCATTAATAAACTTAACAAATATACGCCTCCTTGGATTTTTGTATTAAAATATAAACTTGTAGATGATTTTTTATATTAGAAATTATCATATGAAATTCTTATATCATGATTTTTGGAAAATATGAAATTACATTTCATGATATGAAATCATGAGATGAAATCGACGTAAAATCACATGTTCAAATATTGATTTCATTTTACTATTTTATGTCGTGATATGATATCGCATGGCCAAAGATCTACGAGAAAAAATAAATAAAAAGAAGGGGCCTACCACAAAGAAACTCTGATTTTTCCTAATTGAGAAAACAGTAATGCTGACTCTATTTATTTTCTGTGTGAATGACAGTAGTGACAATTTGAAGCAACAGGTTCTCAAATTATTGAAGTACAAATACAACTTTATTTTGTTTTTTTCACATTATTATTATTATTATTATTATTATTAGGGAAAAGGGTCTGATATACCCTTCAACTTTGTCATTTAGAGCTGATATACCCTTGTTATGAAAGTGACTCATATATACCCCTACTTGTAAACAAATGACTCACATATACCCTTTTCCTCTAACGGAAATGAAAAAATAATGAAAAAAATAATAATTTTAATTTAAATTTTTATTATTTTTTCTAAAAAATATAATCCCATTTGAGTAAATTTAATCCTTGTCAAACATATTTTTTTTGACTTTTTTTTTGTTTCAATGACTAATTTATAATTATTATTTTGATAATCAAATTTATTTATGTTTCTCTAATATTCTTGTAAAACTTACTGTAGATGACTAAATTTTTTCTTCGAATACGAAATTAAATTACAATACACACAAAAAAAATAGTTTAATTTTTTATTCTTTAATCTAAGGAATGAAAGAAAACAACAAAATAAGAATAAGAAATTCAAATAATTATAATAAAAGAAGTCAAAAAATAATTTATGTATGAAAAAAATTAAAATATACCTTAAACTTTTGATAGAAGAATCATATATACTCCTAATTTTTAAAAAAAAATTAGAAGTAATAAATATAAATTAAAAACTAATTTTTTAACTTCCGTTAAATGAAGGGTATTGTGAGCCATTTTGTAACGGCAGGGGTATATGTGAACCGTTTGTATAACGATAAAGGCATATATGAGCCATTTTTACAACGAGGGGTATATCAGCTCCAAATGTTAAAGTTGAGGGGTATATCAGACCCTTTCCCTTTATTATTATTATCACATACTATATAATATCAGCCTTTGGTTGTGGTATTGTCCAATCCCCACTTGTATTCTTTGTTTTATTCCATTTGATTGATGTTTTCTTCTTTGTTTTCTTTGCTATCCCTTTGCCATACAAGGACATGACAGTTGACTAAAGATATGAAATACTTATATTTATTAAACTATGGGCTATGGGGTATGATGCAAGAATCCAATACAATTGCACACTTATTCCAATCGATCGTCTGAACATATGATAAATATAATTTTTTATATTATTTATACGATTTTTAAACGTTCGTTATATTATTACTTTAGTAAATTAAATTACTTGAAATATGTTATTTCTGATCCTATAATATACGTTAGCTTTAATAAATCGTAAAATCTTAGGTGTGTTTCAATTTGTGTTGATATGGATCGTTAAGCAATTAGTGTGTTATATTTTATATAACGGCAAAAAAAAAAAAAATTAACTTTAGCACGGCGAAAGTGTTTCTAATAAGAATATTTTATCGTATGTATAGATATTTAATCGCGAGATGTCATAATTTCATTTGTCTGAATGAAATTTAGTTATAAATTTAAAAGCATATTGATCTGTTTCACATTTCTTTATTTTTTTTAGAGAAGTATTGAAACTCTCTAAATTTGGTGCGAATTATTAGTTTCATTCCGAACTATTGATATTTCTGAAAACATCCCTTTACTTGATTACTTGAACTTAAATATACTTCCGATCTTACAAAGTCAGTGAAATAGACCCCTAAACATCTCGTCACATTTAAGGATGCTTTTAACACTTCTCTTGGATTTTTATTAAGAGCACCATGCTCTAATAAGAGTTTTAAGACCATTTGATATATCACGTGGCAAATTGGAGGTGTATCTAAATTTAGTGAGTCAAATACGTAAGTATTTATAAAGCTATCAACAACTTAAAGACGAAACTAATTTTTTACTCCAAATTTAAACATATTTTCAATATTTCTGTAAAAGACTTCACAAAAGAATACAGTATTTTTGAATGTTGTCTCTTTATTAGTATTTTTGTAATTTCTTTTTATTGTACATTAGATGAAACTGTTTACTCTTTAATAAGAGATATCATATTTTTAGATATGAAAAAATCCTTAATAAAAAGAAATTTTCCTTAAGCAGGGTTTTATGCCAACATAAATTTAAAATAATTAAATTTGAATATAAATATCGAATCTCAAATAAAAAATAAAATAAAAAAAATACTAAATTGCAGGTAACTGCAACAGGCTTTCAAAAAGATGCTAAAAATATTCCAACATTTTTGCTTAATAGTTACTACATGACTTATCATGTAAAATAGAAAAAAGCACTTGGATGCAACGGTGGAGACAAGGGATTTTAAATTCCCCTATTAGTTATTTTCACTTTATTCCAAGGGTTGTTACCTATAATTTTATAATATATAACTTATATTATTTGTTGTTTTAATAAAAATAATATTTTAAATAAATTATATTATTTTTTAATGTTATAAAATAGTGTCATACATTAATAATTAGAAGGACAAATTTATAAGAAGAGTATGAAATATGATTATTAAATTATGTAAAGATAAATGATTTTGATGTTTTTTTTAATAATAATATCAGATGTTTTTTAATATTGATAATACACGTGTGTCGTAATCGAAAATTAATTATCATATTATTTGTTGAAAAAAATAGGTTTTAGTGGCAACTTTTATAGTTGTAATCAAAAAGGCTAAAATCAGTGAAAATCTTTACTGGAGATATCTTGAAATTTTGTGGCGATTTTTGTCGTTGCTAAAGGTCAAGTTTCTTGTAGTGAAAATCTTAGTTGACAACGCTTAGGTGGATGGATTAATTAAATGTTAAAACCAAAATCAAATTGAATCAAATAAAAAAATATTGATTGTTCTTCGATTTGATTTAATTTTTGTGTTTTCCGTGAACACGCACCTACCTAACGTTCTGTATTATAATTGGGCCTCACTTAAATTTGAGAAAAATGAGTTTGATTTGAATTATAAGCTAATTGATGATTTAAAGTTTGTTTTTTTATACATGACATTTATATTTCAAATCTAAGCTAATTATGAAATAGATTTGGGTGTTTAAATTTTAAAATAGTTTATTCTTTTGGCAAAATTTTTGATTCACATGGCTGAAATTGCAGCCCATTTTTACCTATAGTTCATTCATGTATGAATGACTAAAGTGCAAACATAAAAAAGATTTTTTAAAAATGTTTAAATAAGTTTGTTAGACTTATTATTTTATTTTTGATAAATTGGTGATTAATAGTGTTGTTCTTTATGAGGTATGAAATTTATATTCTGAAATTTTATTTCGTTTTCAAAAGTATTTAAATCATGAATGATTGAGATGCAAACATACATGAAAATGTTTAGATATACATGCTTCAAACATGATTGCCCAAAAAAAACAAAGTTGCAAAAAATATTTATAAAACATATACTAATTAATTAGCGATTTAAAAAATAATTTTTTTATACGCTTAAAAGAAAATCTATTGTCATAGATTTATTTCAATATAATTTAGGACCATTGCATTTTCTCCAACTAGGGCATAGTTTTAGCAATTGGGTTCAAAGATATAAATAATTTAACATTTCTTTCTTGGAATATTTAGATAAAAATACAAAAAGAAACTATAGTATATATGCTTACACAAGAAACAATGAAATTTGATAAATAAAAAACTACTTATTACATAACATATAAGCCATGGTTCACTTTTAGAATAAGAAAAGGCTTGACATTAGCTATTATTACACTTTAATTTTATTATTCTTTAAATTTAAATCAACTTATTGTCAAATGTTTTATTTTTTCAAAGAAATTTAGCTATGACCAAGTAAAATCTCATTAACGTAAGCTTGCATATTCAAATTGGACGAACCATTTTCCTTCATAACTTCCTTAGCCAAATCTTTCCATTTTTTGGCATTCTTTCTACATTCATCCCCTTTCATCACAACATCTATGCATCTCTCAAAGTCATCCTTTTCAACAATACCTTCATCATTGACACTAACTCGGACTCCGATTTTCCAAACATCTTGAATGAGTTTAGCGTTACAAAGTTGATCATTCCAGAGTGGACATGCCACAATAGGCACACCAGAAGCTAAGCTTTCTAGAGTTGAATTCCACCCGCAGTGAGTCAAGAAACAACCCACAGAAGGGTGATGTAAAACTTTTACTTGTGAGCACCAAGTCACTATTTTCCCTTGCTTTTCTAATTCTTCTTTGCACCTCAACTTTTCCTTAGGGTTTTCCCCCTTCATGCCTTTCCTAATCACCCACAAAAATGGCCTTCCACTTTTTAACAATCCTTGGGCTATTTCCTCCATTAGTTGATTTGATATCTCGGCGTAGCTACCAAATGCTATGTAAATAACAGACTCGTTAGGCTTTTCATCCAACCAATCCATGTAATTTTTTGATATTGATTGTGAATTGGATCCAAAAGAAGTATCAAAACGATCCTTTTCTTCAAGAAAAGTTGAAGGAATGCAAGGACCAACTCCCACCATTGTCACACTATCCTTCAAAGCCTTAAGAGCATCAAATTCTAAAGCATCAAAAGTGTTCACTAATACTCTTGGATTTTCTTCGCTATTCAATAGTTGAATGTGTTCTTTGATAGATTGCGTTGCCCAATCATTATACTTCACATTTGTGAAAACAAAGGAAGGAAAATCGCGAGGATTAAGAGCTAAAGGCAACCCTGGTAGCTCTAGAGATTGATGTTGAGGACAATTTTTGAAAGAATCTACATAGTCAGTGAAGTAATAATAATAGATATCCAATATTGTGACTGGTTGAATCCAAAAAAGTGTTGATGGGACATTAATGATCTTGGCCACTGACCCGACCCAAGCCATAAGGGTAGTGTAGATAATACGTGTGAAAGCTAGATTCTTTTTTGTAGTATGCTCTGATACCATATTGATCACAAACTCAGAACCATAAGTCTTCACGGAATTACAAAATAAGTGATACTCATCGAATGATCCCTTAAAACCACCATCGTAGCCATCAGAAAAGGGAGCAAAGCTTAGTCCTTTTATAGTTGGGAGATTAGAGATGCGATTGAAACCTGATAGGCTAGTACAATAGGTAACTTGTACTCCTAAATTGACCAATCTCTTAGCAAATTGAAGGCATGGATTTATGTGACCTAATATTGGATATGACACAAGAAGAACATGACAATTATTCTTCTTCAAGTTCATCATTGCTATTGTGTTATATTCTTTAGGCAAATTGAAAGGGCAAGTTGTATTCCTATATTGCTTGGGTTTTAGGGTTTATATAATGAGATAATTATGGACATGATGATCAAATGACATTAATAGAGACAAATTAATGTGTTTTTATTCACTTAGTTTATACTTTTTAAAGAGACATAATTATCACCAACTCATGAGATAATGACTCATATACATGTTGATAGATTATACACCTACAACACAAAGTGGTGAAGAAATTAATATGCCAAAACCAAAAAGTTGCATGTTTATTATTATATTTAATATTTTAAAAGATAGAATGATTGTTTTAAGTGCTGGAATTTGGAATCTTTTCACATAATACCAGATCACTTATGCTAATTGGTTCTATTGCCCTTTTCCTCAACATGTAATATTAATTGAAGAAAAAAAAAAAGCAAAAACAAAGGACACAAATAAACAATTATTCACGCTCGTTTGATTGAGAACAGGTTGTCTCAGAATTTATTATTTCAGAATTGTTACTCTTAACTTTAATATGGTATAAAAATAATATTAAAATCTTAAAATAAGTTATCCTGCGATTTATCTAAACCAAACATAAAATAAATCTATCATAAAATTATTTATTATTTATTTCCTATCAAAAGAAATAAAAAAGTATTGAAATTTAAAAGGCTAAATATAATGTGTTGGAAGACTTTGAAAAAAGCATCTTTAGGTGATATAGAATATAAAATAGCCAATAATGAATAGATTTTGTATATTTTTAAATATAATATACATAATTAATATATAAGTTTTTGTATATTTTAATCATACTAGTAAATAAATTTGATTAAATTATACATATTTGACATGTTTTTTTAAAAGTATATCGGTAATATAATCCAAGGACGGTGAGTTGGAGAAGATCATTAGAATCCAAAAAGGGATTAATTATAGGATCAAGTGGTGTGGCAAATTTCATGTTTGTAAAAAACATGGTAGAAAATGTTTCCTGGCTTTACACGATCAGAGACACACTTATACTATACTAATGTTCTATTACCTTTTCTGAATTTATTTTATAAATAATTTTGTACGCCTTTTCGTTCTACATGGCACTAGTTTGAAAAAAAAAAGTCAACCAACGTTGGGCCCACAAGATAGTGTCACGTAGGCTGAAAAGGAATAGAAAATTACTTATAAAATAAGTTTAGGGTGTAACAGGACCTTAATATAGTATAAGTGTGTTTTAGAGATTTCGGGCATAGGTTGAGCGGATACTTGTGCCTTTTCTCTTTAAAATAACTTAACTCTAATGTAGATATCAGACACCAAGTGAGAATAAAAAAAAAACTCATTTTGAGCTTTTGTGGTTGAAATTAAGTTTTAAACTTTCAACAAGTTCGCATAATATTGTGAAATTTATTACTTTCTGTATCCTAATTTATATGACTCATTTTTTTTAAGTAATCCAAAAAGAAATGATACATTTGTATATCTATTAACAATTTAACTTTTAAATGTCTATATTTATCCTTAATAAAATGATTTATAATTATCAAAGATCTTTGACTTGTTTTTTAATACAAGTTTTTATAAAATAAAATTCTTTCTTAAATTTATATTAAATCAAATTATATCATATAAATTTTGACGAAAAAGTGATAACAAAATATTTGGAAATAATAAAACGAGTATTAAATTATATTATCCGTAATCATTCATTAATTATGTGTAGTTATACATAAAGTATGGCTACAAATGTAATTATAAAGTGGCTAAAATAGAAATATATGTTTAATGAAAAAAATTGTAAGTTGGGCTTCGGATCATTTTGGGCCTTCTTCTATGAATTATTATTGGGCTGCACAATATAGGGTGTGTTTGGTACGAAGGAAAACATATTTCGAAAAATGTTTTTCGATTTTTTCAAATTTGGTTGGATACAATATTTTGAAAAATATTTTTCAAATCAACTCATTTTCCTCAAATTTAAGATAATTAGGCCCAATAATAATACAGAACGTTAGGTAGGTGTGTGTTCACGGAAAATAAAAACATTAAATCAAATCGAAGAACAATTAACATTTTTTTATTTGATTCAATTTGATTTTGATTTTAACATTTAATTAATCCATCCACCTAAGCGTTTCCAACTAAGATTTTTACTACAAGTAACTTGACCTTTAGCAACGACAAATATCGCCACAAAATTTCAATATATCGCCAGTAAAGATTTTCAGTGATTTAGCCGCCGCTAATTTTTGGTGACAACAAAAAAATATGATAATTAATTTTCGATTACGACACAAGTGTATTCTCAATATTAAAAAACATCTGATATTATTATTAAAAACATCAAAATCATTTATTTGAGGTTTGATATTTATATTTAAATTTAATTATTTTAAATTTATATTTGCATAAAATCCTGTTAAAAAAAGCGCTTTTTACTAAGAATTTTTTTATACCAAAAAATATAATAAAATTAACCATTAAAACTTATGTCAATTATAATTGCTTAAAATTCAATGATCTATTGGTTTTTAGGGTAATAAGTTAAAATTGTAGCATAGCATATTTGACCAATATTGCTGAAGCACAAAAAGTACACCTAATTAAAGGATTTATCTTAGATGCATTAATAATTAAAAACATTTTTTTTTATAGAGAAGGTTATTACTTTCCTTATTTTTAAAAATTAATTCCATTGATACATACATGCCTAGAAAATAAAATTCATACATCAAATTAATTCCTTAGATAATGCATACAAAAGACATAGCACACAAATTAGATTATAAAACTTTGAATGAAATACAAGTATTTTGAACTGATGATTAATCGAAAACAGTTATTTTATCTCACAAAAATAAAAATATAATATACGTATATCAATTTCTTGATTTCAGACCCCATTTACGAGACTAACGTTATTGGATTTTGAAGGTTAGCTACTTCATCTCAGTCTTGATAGCACTAACCAATTGATCATAGGCCTCTCCCCATGCATTCTTCATCTCAACACTCCACATTTCTTGACTTGCTTCTTTTATTGTCTCCAACAAGGCATATTTTGTTACCTATCAACCAAAATGGTAAATTTTAATTTTCAATATCTATTTACTCCGTGAAGAGTCTCACATCGATGGTTAAAAGGATGAGTTGTACTTTTAATTATACAAACCGATCAATTTTCACTTATTGGCTAATTTTTAAGGATTAAATTAGGCTCAAGATTCATTATTTTTAAAAAATGTGATATCATAGCAAGACTCGTCTTAATTTAATTGTCTACACATGCTTCAAATGTCCAGGACGTGAAGGGTTGGGGGTCGAGGAGTCCCCATCGAGGATCAGAATGGTCTCTGTATATGACTTGGACAATCATCGTATCTTAAGCTAGCTTTTCGAATTTAATCGAATCCAAAATCTATTTCTCTAAACACGATATCTTACACATATCATTTCTAATAATATTCAAGAGGATACAATAATAAACATATATACGTAATATAATCTGATGAGTAGGATCTATAATCGTTATTATAATATTATATTATATATACCTCAAAGTGCTCATCAACCACACCATACTTGAAGTGTGTAGCACCTATTTTTTTGAGAGTAGAATCCCTCACCACAACCTTTCCAGCTTTTCTAAGTTGAACTGCCGCTTCACAAGTCTGCCACAAAAAAAAAAAAAAACAATTTAATTATGAAGAAAAAAATAATATTGTCACTATAATTTAATTAATTTGTTTCTCTTAGTTTGATTTAATACAAAATTTAATTTGAATGTTTTTAAGTGATCTCGTTTACAAAATAGTCAACAAATAATCTGTTTTGTATATTTAAATATAATTATACATATAATAATAATAATAATAATAATCAATGCATGCTTAGTATCGATAATAATTATAAGTTTGGCCGATGAGACAAAAATGAAAGAAATCTACTATAAAAAAAGTCAAAGATAATTATTGAATTTTGTGATGTTTAACTAATATACATAAAAGTGTACGTAATTTAATCTTATGATCTAAAAACATGTCATATAGGATGCAGAATGAAAATAGGTTGAGAAGAAGATCATATATTAAGATATTGTTAAATTTTTTAGGAAAAATGCACAAGTACCCCAATCTATGTTCGAAATCTCAGAGAGACACTTATATTAAAGTTCCTATTATCCCCTATACTTATTTTATAAATAATGTTTTTCTCCTTTTCGACCTACGTGACACCATCTTGTGGAACCAACGCATGTTGACATTTTTTTTCAAGCTAGTGCCACGTAGAACGAAAAGAAATAGAAAATTCAGAGGTAATAGAATTTCAGTATATTATAAGTGTGTCCTGGAATTTCAGGCATAGATTTGGAGGCTACTAATGCATATTTTCAAAATTTTATGATCTTAAAATTGTCATGTAACTGCATAAGCTATTTGAATTGTAAGCTTATTAAACATAGCAAAATGCACTCTTTTATTATTTTTCGAATAAAAAAAATAAAAATAAAACACTTAAATTGAAACGAAGGAACGGAGTAAAATAATAGTAATGTCATTGTAGTTACCATAACAAGGACAGATTTAGCATGAATTTTGAGCTTAGGATTTTGATCCAATGGCACATTTGAATCTTTGAGGAATGAGAACATCTTTTTTGCTGATGGTGCTATTTCAAATATCCTAAACATCATTAAATTTATTTAATCGTGAATATCGAATAAAGACAAACAAATTGAAACGATCAGATCATAAGTAATATAGTAATAATTATATAGTGTGCTTACTTTAGAAAGAATTTGAGACCCCATTCACCAGCATCCTTCTTCATAGACCCCCATGATTTGACTACCAAAGCTTCTTGTTCTTCACTAAAGCTACTCATGATTGATGATTGATGATCAAACTTTACAATAAAATTATATAAGGGAACTCAATTTAATTAATTTGTTACTTATAGAAGTTAACAATTATGTGTATGTGTATATATACTACTAGCTAATAGTAATTGAAGGCTTAGCCTTTCATGTTAATGAAAAGACATTTCTTGTGGTACAAACAAGAATTGAATTAGTTTTGAACAAGTTGAAAAAAAAAAATCAAAATTTTGAAAGCCACTAGTTGTTTTACGGCATTATACATAAATTTGTTATTTAACTTGACTTCAAATCACATTTATGTGCTTCAGCTTTGGATGTGCACAAATAGGTACTTAAGCTTGTATAAAGTTGAATAAATAGACACACATATTATTATACATGTCATTTTTTGTCCTACGTGGTGTCTAACGTGTATTTTACCATGTACGACTCATGTATTTATTTATTTATAAATTGAATAGTTAAAATGTCTGTTTATGCATTATAAAAATTGAAGGTTAAAATTAAAATTTAAATCCAAATTTAGAGTTTAATATATGTATTATGCTGTTGTTTTACTATGTAAATGAAAACCATGGGCTCTTCTACCTATGGAGGCTAGAACATGGTTTTTTTTTTGTTGTTGTTTTGGTGGATTGTTGTGAGCAATGATGTAAATAATTCTTCTTTAAATAAAATAAAAAATAACTCCTACCCTTTTAATATAAATCAAAAACAAATCTTAAATATTTACATATTTAGAAATTATTTTTAATTATAAAGAATATTTATTTTTAAATAGACTAAAAGAGAGTGTGCCATATTAAATATATATATTGAAATGGAGATATCAATTAGTATTTACTTCATCCGTTTCAATTAATATGATTGTGAATTCAGATATATATAATGTTTAATTATTTAAGAACGATGTATATAATTAAAAGTATATAAATACTTAATAAATTATATTAATTAATAATTTAAATTATGTAAAAGGTGTATAAATGATTTGTGGTTAAAAAAAAACTATCTTTAACTCTATAAAATTGAAAAAATGTGATATAAATTAGGATAAATAGAGTAGTTGACAAAAGAAGAAAGTATACAGTTCAATTTTAATTTTCTTAGCAACTATGACGTAGCTGATTACCTCAATTAACATTTCATCATATATTCATTTTTTGTCTATCAAAATGTAAATAAATGAAAAAATGTCATAACAACTTAGCATTTTGACTACTCCTTTGATAAAATAATTAATTGATGTTAGTGATACTTTTTATTTGTTATTATATTACCCTAATAAAGTATATTTTTTCGTTTATTTTTATTTGTCAGATATGCTAAAAATAATTATTCCAAATTTAATTATTAATTTGCACAATTAAAAATAATTAGTCACTTTTTTTATTCTACCCTTAATAATTAACTATTGTTTTCAAAAAATATTTGTCATAATGAAGCGTTATATTATCCAAATTGCACCTCTTATTATACTTCGTAAGAGTCAATATTATGATAAAGGTGTACTATGTATTAAAAGTGAATGTAATATAGATATATTATAAATATAATATGTTTTTTTATGAGAAATTGACACAATGTATATTAAAACGTATGATAAATATATTATTCATTAATAAAATTTAATTATATGTATTTTATAAAATTATTTTTTATTATAAATTTAAAATTATATTATAAATATATTATAAATGTCCAAGTGAGAAAAAAATATTATTTCTACGGATGTTGAATATCTTCTTTAATTTCACCTATAAACACCATGAATTAAAATCTATTATCTTTTGGTACATATTTGATTGGATAATTTTTTTTTACTATCTCTATTTATTCTCACCAGTGTATACATATGGAGATTTCATAATATGGAAGAGATTAAATTTAACAAGTCTCTCTATAATTTGATTCATTACGTTTATAGTTTTATTTGCTATGGATATTTTAATTTGTATAATTTACTTTAATTTATATAATGCGTTTGTCAATATACAAACAAGATAAGTATATACAAATTTTGTATTATTTATATATTTAGAAAAAGTTTCAATATACAAATCAAATGTATCAACACGATAATTATATACAAAATAGAGTAACTATATATAAATTTTGGATCTATACAATTAGGAAAATTCTGAATTTATACAATTATTAGAAACTGGATCATATAAATTTTGAATTTATATTATTAAAAATGTAAATTATACAAATTCTGAATTTATTCAATTAGGAGCCAAATTATATAAAATATAGACGCTAACCACGTAATTATGATTGTAAATTAGTGGTGAATGATAATTTGATTAAACCATAATTATACTACATAATTAAATAGTATATATTTATTTATCCGTGTAATGATCCTAAATATATAGTGTGTAAGAATTGTATAATATCTGTATCATTAGTGTATATACATTATACATTTATTATATATTGATATATATTTATTATACATAAATATATAGCAATGATATAGTTTTTGATACACATGTTATATGAATACATATTATATGCAACAATAATATTTTCTTTATTATATATGTTAAAATTATATATTGCCTAATGAGTAATTTCTAAACAAGAAATCTTAATGATACTAATAAAGTATATATTGTACTAATTTAGTATTAGTTAAGAAAAATTATCAGTCTTAATTATATCAATAAAATATACGATATTGATTTAGTATCAGTTAAGCGAAAATCATCAGCATTAAAAAAATGAGTTATAATCTGTAATTATTTATGCGAGAATGAGTATTTCTTGGATTACTACATATACATGTGTCCAATGTGATTTCACATGAATGTGGAATACATACAAGTTTCACTCGCCTCCTCCCTAATCGGTTGCTTTTCTCCTTATTTTTATGTATCAGTAGCAAATATACATGTATCTAAGTGTATTTTCTTCAATATATGGTAGGAAATTCTTAATAAGGAGTAAAATATGTAATATTTTAAAAGCATAAGTAACAATAGTATATATGATTGTGAAATATGTTTAGTTATGTAATTTTGCCTAAAATAATCATATATACCAAAAATAGTGGGTCAAGCCAAAAGTGACCGATCCCAATAATGACGTCAAAGTAAAAGAAAAGAAACAACTCTGAAAAGGAATTTAAGTTTTTCTTTTTGGAAAAAAGCACAAAAATTGAGTAGAGATTCTTTCTTTAGTTTCGTTCAGCTGCTTCTCCGATCTAAATCCTCGTATAACTATTTTCTCAGCTAAAATTAGCTCCGATACTTCAAATTTTGAGCGTTAACAATCTAATTGTTCTATGGTGATCTCTACCTTCAGGAAAATAGGGCTCCACCCGAAGAATTAAGCTCTGCAACTTGATGCATCTTCTTAGGTAATTTTATTTCATCTCAAGTAAGCAAGTCTTTAATAAATCTTATTTAAGTCATTTTCTTTTCTTTATTCCTTCAAAAAATGATATCAGAGTAAAAAGAAAATGAATAAACTCGAAAAAGAAAATTAAGGACTTCATTTTGGAAAAAAGTAAAAATTGATTAGAAATCCTTTCTTTAGCTTTAATTCAGTTGCTTCTTGAATCTAGATCCCTATTAACTATCTTCTTTACTCAAAGTAGCTCTGATATTTTAAATTCTGAGTTTTAACAATCTAACTTCTTCCCTTGAATGATCTCTAACTTCAGCAAATATGACTCTGTCTGAACAAGTAACATATATCTCGATGTATTTTTTGGATTAATTCGATTACATATCAAGTAAGTTTCTAATAAATCACATTTAATTTATTTTTGTAATTCGTTCAATTAGATAAGATGGATCTCTAAAGATTTTAATATCACTATCAAGTTTTAGATTTACAAAGAATACAATATTTATTAGGAAACTCATGAGTGTGTTGTTCATTTCATAGAAGGTCAATAAGAACTTCGAGGTCTACCGACAATAACTTAAATGTATACAATATACAATATACAATATACAATATACAATATACAGTATACAATATACAATATACAATATACAATATATATATATATATATGTGTGTGTGTGTGTATGTATGTGTAGCTCAAGTTTAGATCAATTTATTTCCTTATAATTGTTGTTATATAGCTTTTAGTATTTTCATGATTTTATGATTATAATACTTGTCTAGAAATAAATCATATCCTTTTACGAGTAGTGTGCTCATTAATTCATGAGTAGTTCAAAGGGTGAAGTTAGTAAAGTGTTTTCTTCGGCCATCACAACATTAAGGCCCAAAACTTTTAATATTGAATTTAATGATTTTTTTTATTTAAAATAATATTTAAGATTGTTAAGCAAAAAAACTGTTCTTAGTATAAGAAAAAAATGATTTATTTGATATTTTAGAACTTTGAATTAAATAACTCAAATTTTCATATTAATAAATAAGATTTGTACAATAACATCTAAAGGTAATGTACTTTAAACATGTGACTAACATCTTGTTAACTAGAATTAGTTGTTACTTTTATATCATATTGAATTTAATGATTTTTTCATTTAAAATAATATTTAAAATTGTTAAGTTAAAAAGCTGTTCACGATTAGCATAAGAAAAAGATGATTTAGTTTGGTATCTTAAAACTTTGAATTAAATAACTCAAATTTTCATATTTATAAATAAGATTTTTACAATAACATCTAAAGGTACTGTAAACACGTGACTAATATCTTGTTAACTAGAATTAATTCTTACTTTTATATTATAAAAAAAGGGAAAATGCACAGTTACCCCCCAACCTATGTCCGAAATCCCAGAGATACACTTATACTATATTAGGGTTCTATTACCCGTGAACTTATTTTATAAGTAACTTTCTACCCCTTTTCGGTCTACGTAGGCTGAAAACGGGTAGAAAATTATTAATAAAATAAGTTCAGGGGGATAATAGGACATTAGTATAATATAAGTGTGTCTCTGAGATTTTGGGCATAGGTTGAGAGATACTTGTGCATTATCCCTAAAAAAAAATATGATGGTAATTAAATATTTTATGTCATTCAAAAATACTACATTAAAAACAAAAAGTATGTAAAAATAATAGTAATAATTATAAACTACTTGGTGTCTATTTACAAATATTTAAGATTTCTTATTAAAAACTTATTTTAGGCATCTGATTTTTTCCTTATCATACAAATCTTGAACAATAACTTATTTTTAATCTTTTTTTTTAAAATGGTGTCGTTAATAGAGTTATGTACACGTTTATCTGTCACTCTTTTTGTAATGAGAATCTAGTTGTAAATAATACAACTTTAGTGGAGTTTAAGCATACACTTACCATCTCAATAGACTCATAAAAAATATAAAGCGTACGATATAATACAAATTATCACATTATCATTTAGTTCATAATTATGAATTACCATACAATTCAAACTAATTAAAACATAAATAAAATGTAGCAAATAATCGAAGTCCATTTCAACATTTTCTTCAGACGACATTTCAAATCACAAATTAAAGCACTTTGAAAAAATTGTCCAAAAAGGACATCTAATAGTAAAATGTATACCATATTTTATAATTTTTACTTCCAAAAAAAGGTGAAGCAAGATACAAAGTACACAGAGAAAAATATTTAAAACAAATTGCTAAATTTTAGGTCCATATTGGTGGACCTACAAATTCAGTCCATTGAATCTTTGCATTTTATACACATAGATGTCAAATGTGATATGCAAGAAAAAGTGCTCTTAAACAAAGTTGTTTGTTACCATAAAGAATGCATTTCAAATTTGGACACACATATTCAACTTGAAAAATGTTTCAAGCAGTTTTTTATACAGTTAGCTTGATTCACCTGGAAATTGTGTACTTGATTTTAAATGGTTGTTTGGCACTAATTTTTATAATTGAGTCATAGTCGATTGATTGATATTTCGCAGATCAGACGTATCCTAGTGCTTAGTATCAACCTGCTTGAGAGATCTTAAATAAGATGTACATGTCTACCCTGATAGTATATTACCGAACTTTTTCCCTAGACCTCTTATTAAATCTTATGATTATTGTTAGTGTAGGTAAAAGTCTCACGTTGGTTGTGAAATGGATTTGTGGTCTCCTTATATGGACTTGGGCAATCCTCCCTTCATGAGCTAACTTTTGGATACGGTAACGTCCAGGTAACATATCTTTACATGCTATCATAGTCAGGTTCATCCCTATTTGGGCTTCCGATCCACGTTTCAGTAGGGCCTGAGCGTGAAGGAGGTGTTAGAGTGATAAAAGTCTTACATTGATTGGAAAATAGACTGATGATCTTCTTATATAGACTTGAACAATTTCCTCATGAACTAACTTTTTGGAATTGAGTTACGCCTAGGTGTCGTATCTTTACGATTACGCGACCTTTGATAAAAATTTAACTCTGTAGAACTTGAACACTTGCACCCAACAATATTCCAGCATTGTCTGAAGAAGAGATATAATGTATATGCCATATTTTTAAGATTTTACCTCCAAAAAGAATAGTTAGAACAAATAGTTAAATCATTGGTCCATTGAATATTGCATTACACGTTATAAGATGTCAATGTGATATCAAAGACAAATGAAACGACGATATATCCGCTCTAAATCATAAAATATCAAGGTATATTTGTCTATTTCCCTACTTTGAAATAATTTTCAGTGTGCACACTGTTACAGTTCTCTCAACAACAATAACACACACAGTAATCTCACAAATAAAATTTGATAAAATATAACATCAATCTTACTTTATGAGAACACAAATATTATTTCGATAAACTCTCGACTCAAACAAAATATAACCATATAATGATCTCATATATGATCAAATCCCTTTTTTTGACATTCTTGAAGCAACCTTTCGAACCCTTTCACCCAAATCACCCATATTTTTTAAAATTTTACTTCCAAAAAAGGTGAATCAAGGTGCAAAGTACACAAAGAAAAATTACAACAAATTGCTAAAATATTGGTCCATAGTGGACCTACAAATCTAGTACATTGAATTTTGCATTTTATAATACATTGAGATGTCAAAGGTGATGTACTACAAAAGAAGTATTGTTAAACAACTTTGTTACCATAAATAATGCACTTCAAATTTGGACACACATTTTCACTATACCTAACTTTTTAGTCGCACGTATCTAATCAGCTCGTATTGTTACAAGACGTTTAAAAAAAATGAGCAATTCAAGTTACATTTGAAGAATGAAAAATTTAGAAGAACAATATATGTGTCTTTTAAAATATTCATTTTATCATATTCCAATGTTGACTTTTTAAAAAAAAATTAGAAAGAGGGCTACTAACAATATCGCACTTCTACGAATTTACCTTTCATGTTGAAATTAAGACTTTTGGAATATTAGTCTGAAAAAGAAATTTAATGTGTATTCTATAGTTTTTATTTTTTACTTCCAAATAAAGTGAAGCAAAGGTACAATGTATAGTTAGAACAAATCCCTAAAATATTGGTATGTGATGGACCTACAGATATTCCAACAATAATAACACACTCGATATAATCTAGCAGAAGTCACGAGGATAGATAATTGTTCTGATAGACTCCGACTCCAAAAAAGTGTGATGATATATATGAGTGAATCCCATTGTTGGCATTCCTTAAGCAAGCTTTTAGAATTGAAACGTAGTTGATTGATTGAAAGTGAAACGTAATCGTTTGATCAACCAACAAGGCAAAAGTAATCGATCGATCAATCGATGAATTTATCGATTTTCGAGAACACTAGCATGCAAGTAGGGATGAATAATCAAACTTTGAGAGAGAACTATAAGGAAGAAAAAACATTAAGCACAATTTAGACAAACTAAACAGAGTTTATTAGACATAACAAAGTAGTTGCAAAGTACAAATCTGAAAGACAAGGAACCTGTACAATCAAAGGACTTTTGACAATCCTATCAAAAACTAGAACTTGAACACTAGAAAAACAACCTAGATGGACTAGTTGCCATGACCAAGCTCCAGATTAACAGACACCATGCTACAGAAATCGTTCGATTCAACTACAGACTAAAACGGAAAGTAAAACACTTATAACAGCTATAACAACGAGGACGACTTCTCAATACGAAAACTAACATACTAGAACTATGAAAGACTGTCTGATTCTGCAGTGTAGTACTAATACCCAAGGCGAATGCATGATATCCATGTAAGTTTAAGAGAAGCATAAGTAGTTCATCAACGAAAGACGGGATAAGGAGCAACACTAGTGAAAACTTTAGCACCAGGACTTAAATAACTGTATTCTCAGGATACTGTGGTTGTGTAGAGAGGCAGCCTCCGTGTGAAACCGGAGACTGAACGAAGTGGAACAAGCTTTGAAGTAGATGAAGCCTGCAAAAAATGATGGAGAAAGTTGTTTTGTCATAGCCTCCTGGAAAACAGCAAAGCCACTGGAGCATCACAAGGCCATTAGTTAGCCAAAAACCACAATCATGTTTACTTCTATCCCATCAAGATTAATGAACCAAATAGCTAGGACTCGTAGTTCGAACACCTTTGGATGATGCATAGCCTTGTGCTCCAGTTGGCTTTTTAGGAGAGGATATCACACCTCCACAAGTCCTCAACAAGAGCCTCGACTCTGCTGCTACCGATGGAGCTGCAGTGCTGGAGATTTAAACCAATCAAGCTCTCACCCAATGTTCTAAGAGACGAAAAGCTCTTGTTTGTTACCATGGAGCAACCTGATAGTGAAAGAACCTGCAAATTCATTTGCACTCCTTGAGATAAAGCAGCTACACCCGAATCAGTTATTGAACACTTTGAAACATCAAGATCGTTAAGTAATAGACAATTATCAGCAATTGCCACCAAGCTTGCATCGGTGACCTTCCTGCATCCATCAAGATTCAGCAATTCCAAAGTTTCACCGTGTAGCCTAGCTAATGAGAGCACCACTTCATCGGTCACGTTCATGCAGTGAGTAAGATTAACCTTGACGAGTCCTGCCTTGGAGCTCTCCAAAAGTGGGAGAAGCCCAGCATCTGTTATTCGAGTAAGCCCACTGAGATCCAAATGATGAAGCTGGGGACATAGCTTCCCCACCGTAGCTAAGCTTGTGCTACCGAATCCTGGACAGCTTCGGATGGACAAAGATCGGAGAGAATCACAGGGAGACAAGGAGGAAGCTTGTGGAGGCAAATCCCGGACTCCCAAACACTTCACCAGGGAAAGCGACTTCAACTTGCTGCAGATTGAAACAGCATTTAGGATGCCTGTTTGGGTGATCTTGTCGCACTGTTCCAACAAGAGATGCTCGAGAGATCCAGCAGCTTGAGCAAACGCAACAAGTCCACTATCAGTAACATGTTTACACTCTCGAAAGCACATGCTTTTCATATTTGTGCAGCCCTTTCCCACTTCTTCAATACTCTCATCCGCCAATCCAATGCATGAAGTGACTGTCAAAGAAGCCAGAGATTGCAAACCGTGAGCAGCACCCATAACCCAAAACCCCCTCGGACTTACGTGCTCAAGTTTACACAGATTAAGATCGGTAATCGCCTTTCCATAGTGTCCAATGATAGCAAGGGAGAAATCCGTTATGTTTAGAGAATGAAGTTTCACTTTCCTCAACCTGGTATTGTCCGACGACAGAAGGCTAACAACCGCCTGATCACCTACAAGAGGGCAGTCTTTAATAGTAAGAGACTCTAATTTGGTACAACATCTTCCAATAGCTTGCAGGCCCTCATTTCCAATATTTTTACAAGATTCGATCGTCAATGACGTCAAACTTGGGCAATTCTCTGCTATTGCAACCAGACCTTTGTTGGAAACTGAGGGACATTTAGTTAAATCTAGCTTTTCTAATGAATGACATCCTCTTGCAATCTCCATAAGACCTTCATCTCCAACATCCTGAACATCCCACAATGAAAGAACCCTAAGAGACGGACAACCATGGGCTATTGCAGTTAAACCAACATTAGTAATACCCCGAACGGAGTTGCTCCCCCGAACTGAGAGCTTTCCAAGACCCCCACGGCTAGAAGTTCCAACTGCCATAGCTGAGAGCCTAATGTCTGTAGCTTTCTTCCCTTCTAAACACCTCGTAAGATATCCGTCACACTCAACTTGATCTTCATCAGATGAGGCCATTTTCGTATCATCCGAAGCCCCATTAGCAGCTGAAAGATTAGTATGACGGATATCAGAGCTCCTCATATTACTCAAGAGCATAAGCCAACGCTTAGAAACGCAAGCTGCTGCACTCCTTTCACGGCCTCCTTCCAGTCTTCTGAAGATCTCAAATAGGCATTCATTGGGAAGTAATTCAATGGATGGATTCTTAGTCCTCTCTTCAACGATAAACGGGCCACTAATGCGTGCCCTCTTACTAACAGGACAGTAAATATCAGCATGACCAAGAGCCAACATAAGACCCAAATCAGCTGAACAAAGTGATCCTCCACTATAGAACTCATTATCACCTGAAGATCAAAACATTAACAACTTCATCAACAAATCTTTTCCACCAAATCAACACACTAAACTTCCCAAGATTATAATTTTCATGCCCATTTCTTACAAAAATCTTATCTTTAACTTCATTTCAAGTGTAGCCATATCAGAAAACTCATTACATAAAAAAACATAGAACAAAGATCTACCTATTTAGATCAAAAGTTGAAACAACAAACAAATTCTTAGATACAAGGACCAAAATTCACACCTTTTATCAAAAAGCACCAATCTAAACAATACACACAAAAAACTTACTAAAACATAAAAAAAAAAACTCTGTATAGGAGCAAGATTAACATCTTCAAAGACAAAGCAACAATTTGTTAATCTTTTTCAAATTGGGGGAAATGGGGCAAGGATTAACAAGATAAAAGATCAGAATAACCAACCAAACAGCTAAATGAGCTACTAAAATTCCCAAGCAACAATTTTTTTTTCTTCTAGTAACTCCTTACACCCTTCATATTCCTATCAACAATCAAGAATCCATGGAACACTCTATTCTATGAAAACTAAATCACCCAAATGTCAAATTCCATAAAACTCAAAAACCCATAATCCAAAACATGAAAACAAACAAAGAAAACTCACCACTGTAATTAACAAGAGTAGACATGGTTGTTGATTCTCTTCAACACAAAACCCCCAAAGGAAATTAAAAAAAACCAAACTTTGCACCAAGAACAACAAACCCCAAATTTTATCTTCAACCAAGATTTGCATTACACATGAAAAAGTTCAAGATTTCAACAAAAACCCTATCTAAGTAGGGAAAAAAAAGAGAAAGAAAGTTGAAAGTAGAGAAGAAAAAAAAGAACAAGTATTGTTCTTTGGTTACTTTATCAATTGTTATGGTGCACTGAATATATATAATATACACATACACAAAAAAATAATTTTAAAAATTAAATTATTGAAAAATATTATTTTATTGAAAAAATAAATGTGTTTGTTAAGGTGTCAATCCATTGAAAAACATAAATCATTACCTTTTTCTCCATTTTTTGCAAAATTCATTGAATCATTCACAAAAACCGGTTTTCTTCTGCTGCTTACATCATACCGGTTAAACCGCGTATTGTTGTCCGGTTCATTTTCTCTTTTTTCTCCCCTTCATACTTTACGATAACGTGGGGTCATGGATCTGAAAAAGATAGAATATATGTAAATTAAAGAATACGTAAATTTATTACGAGAATGTAGATTAGTATGGTCCGGAAATGATAGATTGTAGATAGGTCTTAATTCTGTCTTGCAGGGATAGAAAGGATGTTTTCGAAAGGAAATTAGTAATGAACAGGAGAAACGATGCTGATAAAACCTAGTTTTTGTACTTCGAAGATGGAAATTGTTGTTATTTATAGATTTCGAGAAATGAAATGTTAGGGTGTGTCCTAGATTTGATTAGGAAAAATATGGAATTTGAAATACTAAAATTTAAAAATTTTACTAAATTTTAATTGTTTTAATAAAAAATATTTTCTCCGTTGATTTTCGGGATTTTTTATTATAGTATTATTATAATTGTTTTTGCATTTTTGGTTATCGTTGATCATTTCAAAATGAAGAAAAAATAATTACTCAGAGTAAGATTAACATAAATATAATTTTTAGAAGAGATTTTTTTAGGGCTAATTTAGAAGAATTTTTAAAATTTAGAGTTCGATAAATAAAATATTAGTTCTTAAGGATATACAGTAGATTTGAATTGAAAAAATATATAATTTGAAATAATATTCATCATTTTTCTAGATTTTAATTATTTTGACAAAATATATTTTCTCCGTAATATTTGAGATCTTTATTATAGAATTACTCTAATTGCTTTTACATTTTTGATGATCGCTGACCGTTTTAAAATGAAGAAAAAATAATTACTCGGAATAAGATATTAACAAATGTAATTTTTAGAAGAGTTAATTTTTTTGGAGGGCTAATTTAGAAGAACTTTTAAAATTTAGAGTTCGGTTTATGACATGTCAGTTCTTAAGGATACGCCCTAGATTTGATTTGGAAAAAAATAGAATTAGAAATAATATTCATCATTTTTCTAAATTTTAATTATTTTGATAAAATATATTTTCTCGTAATTTTTGTGATTTTTATTATAGAATTATTGTAATTATTTTTACGTTTTTGGTGATCGTTGACCGTTTTAAAATGAAGAAAATATAATTACTCAGAGTAAGATTAACCCAAATATAATTTTTAGAAGAGATTTTCTTTTGGAGGGCGAATTTAGAAGAATTTTTAAAATTTAGAGTTCGGTAAATGAAATGTTAGTTCTTAAGAATATACAATATTTGATTTGAAAAAAAGTTTGAAATAATATTGATCATTTTTCTAAATTACAATTTTTTTGAAAAAATATATTTTCTCCGTGATTTTTGGGATTTTTATTTTAGAATTACTGTAATTATTTTTACGTTTTTGGTGATCGTTGACCATTTTAAAATGAAGAAAAAATAATTACTTAGAGTAAGATTAATACAAATATAATTTTTAGTAGAATTTTTTTTGAGGGCTAATTTAGAAGAATTTTCAAAATTTAGAGTTCGGTAAATGAAATAATATTTATTATTTTTTTTAAATTTTAATTGTTTTGACTAAATATATTTTCTTTGGTTTTTTGATATTTTTACTACAGAATTACTGTAATTGTTTTACGTTTTTGGTGATCGTTGACCATTTTAAAATGAAAAAAGTTTAATTACTCAGATTTTTAGGACTAATTCAAAAAAAAAAAATTAGAGTCTGGTTAATGAAATTTTAGTTGTTAAGCATATACCCTGGATTTGATTTGAAAAAAAAATAGAATTTGAAATAATATTCATCAATCTTATAAAGTTTAATTGTTTTGATAAAGATATATCTTCATGATTTTTGAGATTTTATTATAGAATTACTGTTATTTGTTATTACATTTGTGGTGATTGTTGACATTTTAATATATGAAGAAAAATTAACTAATTCAAGTAAGATTAATACAAACATAATTTGAGGATATATTAATGTTTGGGAAATGAAATGTCAATTCTTCAGCATATACCCTAGATTTGATTTTAAAATTAAGTAGAATTTGAAGTATTATTTATCATTTTTCTGAATTTTTAATTGTTCTTATTAAGATATTTTTTTCGTGATTTACTGTATTTGGAAGATAGATTTTCATCCGACGTCCAAAGGTCACATTGGTGCTCCGATTAAATTTGAATCACATACTACGAGGCCCATTCGGGGATGATGCTCCCAATAGAATTTTCTCCATACCCAGGGCTCGAACCCGAGACCTCTTATTAAGATTGAAGCGCTTCCACCAGTGCACCACAATCCATGTTGGTCAAGAAAGATTAATTAACTTGAGTCAGATTTTAAATGTTTTGATAAAGAAATTTTTCCGAATAATATTAATACAAACATATTTTTTAGAATAGCTTTTATTTTATTTTTAAATTAATTTTGAAAAACTTTTAAAATTTAAAATTTGGGAAATGAAATGTTAATTCTCAAAGGATATACTATAGATTTGATTCGAAAAAGAATAGCATTTTAAAAAATATTTTTAATTTTTCTAAATTTCAATTGTTTTAATAAAGATATTTTCGCCGTGATTTTCGTGATTTTTATTATAACTGATTATCCTTTGGGGTGACTTTCCCCCTTATTTTTCTGTAATAAAATTATTTTGCATTTAAAATATTAAATCATAAATAGAACTCAAATTATAAAATTCTAATCTTTTAGGATGTACGAGTTTTATTTTGAAATTTGAGATGAAATTTATAACTTTCATTTTTGATCGCTCTAATAAAGATAGAACTTTCATTATTTTTTCGTGATTTTGACTATAGATTTACTATTGTTATTGAATTATTTTCTGATGACTGTGAAATTTTAAATTTTGATATATAAATTATCAAAAAAGTAAACTTTAGATAGCTCTATATTTTGATTTCTTTTTTTGGAGAATGAATTTTGACAAAACTTTCATCCATCGTGAATAAAAAAATTTCCTTTGCTTTTCTGTTATAAATTTAGTATTTTCTTTAAAACGTGAAATTATAAATAAAACTCAAGAAATGAAATATTAATTCTTAAATATGTACCCTAGATTTGATTTGGAAAAATAGAATCTTAGATAAATTAATTATCTTTCTTAATTTTCATGATTTTTACTATAGATTTACTACTATTATTGCTTGGCATATAGTTTAAACCTGTAATGTGGTCGTTGTTGAATTAATTGTCTCTGACGATATTCGTTAATCGTTAATTGCTAATTAATAATCATCAAGTATTAACTGTTAATTGTTAATATATTGTTAGTTCTTTGTAACGACTTGACTTTCATCGTAGGAAAAATTCAACGGGAAAAGAATTGAGGTCAGAAAACTTTAACGTAATAATTTGTGATTTCTTAGCCTAGTTCAGATTTGAACGAAATTGGAGTCTATGAAATATAGGAAAATTTGGTAACATATGAGAGACCTAATTATGATTTTAATTACATGAGTAGATAGCCAAGACGTTAAGGAACCCGTATGCCTTTACGGAATTGAATTCGGGAGAGTAAAACTCCCGAAATTGATCTTGGTTTGAACGGTACTTTTTTTGAGTGTCGTTGTTTAGAAGGTGTGTTGTGAAATGGAGTCTTGAAAATATTAAATTTTGCTTGTTGGTTCCGTGCAAGCTGCTGGGGCGAGATTTCTACCGCCACGCGAGGTCGTTGTAGCGGGGTGAGTTCCGCCATGGCGGGACAGGTGCGACTTAAAGTCATAAATATATCCCAAAAATATTTTATTCTTTATTTTTCGACTTTGAGTGCTAAGAACGAGCCGAGGAGTCTTGTTGACAGTTTTCCACCATTCTTGAGGCTAAAAGATAAGGTTTTCACTCCTCAAATCTATTTTTTCGATCTGTAGAACCTATTTTCTTGGGGTTTTATTGATGAAGAAGGGTTTTGACATGGGAATTATAGTGGAAAAGCCCTAATCTGGGTATGGGGATCATGAGTTTGGTCTAGGGTTACTGAGTTCGTTATAATCCGGGTAATTAGATCTTTGATTGTCGTTCCTTGCATATAAATTGTTGTTTGTAGACCTAGAACAAGCGAAACTAATCCTGAAAAAGGAGTTTCAAGCTAATTGTGATTCTACGATTGTGTGATATATGTTTGGTCTTGTTTCATTATGATACATGTATGTATGCGAATGTTCCATTATTGATCACACTTGCTGTAAATAAGATAGATGAATAACTTTATATGCCATGAATCACTTCTTGGTTGTATGATGTTGAGAATATACTTGTGATTGTAATTGTGGTGTGTTGAATTAATCAGTTGTCACGTTCCGACTAACTAATTGGGATAGTTATCACATTCTGGCATAAATAATTGGGATCGGTTGCCACATTCCGGCATAAATAATTGGGATCAATTATCATATTACAGCATAAACATTGGGTTGGGTACACATTCCGGTATGCTAACTGTTTGAGTTTGGGTTCCATGAGAGGACCAACTATTTGATATAACTGTGATATTTAAGAATTGTGAAATGATTCGTTGTTCGTAAATGATGATAATATTGTATATGTTCGGTGTATGCATGCTATTATTATGTTGTATTGACTTACTTATATTGCACTTAATGGAATAGCTGTGTGATCCTACCACTACATTGTGGTTGTGTACTGATACTGCACTTATTCTTTCTTTATTGCGTACATGACATCTTTTGGTGACTATTGTTAGACCTCAGCTAGGTGACTATTAAGCGTGACCAAATTCAAGGGTGAGTAAGTTCTTTCAGGCTGCCGTGTATCTTTCTTGTTTAAGTCCACTCTTTTCGGACTCGGATTATTTTTTAAGGTGTTGTTGATTTTTGTGATTGTACCCTTTACTCTTAGAGTTGTTGTTAGTAGAGTTTTGATACAATGACTTTCAGGTTCTATGGGTTGTTCTTCTGCATTAGTTTGGTCAGTTATTTGTTAAAACCTTGGAGTTTATGAAAACTCTATTTTTGTTGTCATTTAAACCTGCTTCCGTATTTTTAAATGTGTCATTTTTTTATAAAATTTATTTGTTTGAGTTATAGTAATAGTCCTCCCACCAGAGGATTAATGAGGATGTCAATCCTGATAGTTTGAATCGTGACATTTTTACTCGTTAATCGTTAATCGTCAGTCGTTTACGTAAACAAGATAATTACTTGAGTTTATTTATAATTTTCATTAAATTATTGATTGTGGAAATTGGTTTCGATCTTAATTGTTGATTGCTATTGTGGTTGAATTAGTTGTTCTTCTTCGTTTAAGGAGAATAATATATCCTCTTTACTTAAATTTGTTTGATTTTTCTAAAATCAATTTAAAAAGGATATTGTTTTCCTTTTCGATTAACTTTTAGTTTTATTTTTCACATGACATATTCACATATTTTTAACTTAAAATAATAAGTTAAAAATATTTCTTAAAACTCAATATTAAATCAAAGTCAACAATTATTTTTTTTTAAAATTTAATATTCGGTCACAAAGTCCCATATTGAAGGATAATATGCCCTCTAACAAAGACGATTTTATATTCAGAAAAATTTGAAATAAATAGAATATTTATCATTTCACCGTAACTTATTAAAATATATATATATATATATATATATATATATATATATATATATATATATATACCTATGTTACAAAATCAGAAATATTACTATATTTTTGATTGATTGACAAGTACGGACTAGAATAAGTACAACATGACATTTTTCAGAGTCTTAAAGAAAAAAACAAGTTGTATTTTGCAGTGCACTGAACATGAATGTGAACTTGTAATCTAAAAAAAAGGAAAGTTACTAGAACTTAGCTTTAATTTCTAATCAACTTTTAATTATCAAGATTACATTTTTTTAAAAAAAAAATCCGTAGAAATATCAAGATTAGGGGTGCGTTTGGTATGAAGGAAAATGTTTTACTGAAAATAAGTAGATTTTGGACTTATTTTCTCATGTTTGGTTGGTGAGTACAAAAGATTTTTAAGAAATAATTTTTAGTGTTTGATTTATGAATGAAAAATGTTTTTAAGAGACATCTAGAAAAAAAATTATGAAATTGAAAATATTTTTTTTTAAAAAATATTTTTTTCGGAGGGGGGAGGGGGCAGGGAAGGGGTAGGAGTGAAAAAAATAAAAATTTAAACTTGATAATATTTTTTTAAAAAATAAAATCTTTTTGAGGGGAGGGGTGGTAGGGGTGGATTGGGGGCTGGCGGGAGGGGGGGTTGGAGTTGTTGAAAATATTTTAAAAAACAAAATTAATCTTTTCGGGAGGGGTTGGGGTTGGGGGCTGGCCGGTGGTGGGTGGTGGATGGGTGGTCAGGGATCGGGTGAAAAAATAAAATTTTGGAATTGAAAATATTTTTTTAATATTGATGTTTTTCCCAAAAAAAAATGTAATTTGAAATTAGAGGATTGTTTTGAAAAATGTTTTCCTTAATTTTTTAAGGGAAATCATTTTCCTTAATTTTGAGGAAAATAAGTTGATTTGAAAAATATTTTTCAAAACTTTTACCCCAACCAAACATGAGAAAATTAAAAAATATTTTCTTCCGTACCAAACACACTCTAGATTAAAAAAAAAAAGGATCCTACTGAAATTTTCATTTCTATGGGAAGGTCTTGAAATATTTTATTTAGTGTCTCACAAAATTGATAATAAGTTTGAGATATTATTATGTCTTTTAGGAGTGTGTGGTTTCAAATTATATGACTTCAATAGTGTAAAGGTTTAGATCCACCAACTATTTAGCCAATTGTTGCATGAGGCACAAAATAATTTTTTAAATATTTTTGGATCTTTTACTTTAATATTGCCTATTTTTGTGGTGATTTTAGATAGGTTTAGATACATATATCTTGAGATATATCAGCTAAAATTAAAAATAATTTATTTTAAATACGATATGTGTAACTTTTTAGTGTATCTTATAGTAAAAATTTATGTATTTAAGTGTATATTTATCAATATATATGTATGATAGAAAATTCTTAATTAGTGTTAAGTTATATAATATTTTAAAAGTATAAATAATAATAATATATATAATAATAATGAAGTATAACTAATGACTATATGTGGGAGAATTTTAGTCTTTTTAACTTTACAAAAAAGTCAATATTTCACCAATTTTGGTTGTAAAATTAAAAGATGATTGTAAATTAAAAAGGGATTTAAAGAGAATTATCTTTGACCTATTCTTGATGTATGGTGAAGTTTCTATCTCTCTCTTTAATTTTTTTTAGGTTTGATTTTTTGTTTTTATTATTATAAAAAGAAGTATTTATAATTATTTTTTACTTATTTATTAACATCCACTTCAACATGATTGCTATGGTTATGACTTATGAAAACTATGATTTAAAATAATAATTTTAAATATAAACAAATACAGTGCACTGACTCTACCAAAAGTTAAAAAGGGAAGTATAGTTGCATAAATTAAAATAATAAATGTCAGAATTTAATTAATATTGGTACTATGTATATGTCCCTGTTAAATGATTTTTTTTTTTTTGGCAATTTGTTGGAAATTCTATTTGATTCTTTTCTCCAACACAAGTGACAATATTTAGCAACAATAGTCAACCTTTGTGTATAATTTGTTTTTATGTCTTTTGATTTTTCAAAATTTCTTTGACTTTTGATGACATTTTTAACCTTCCCATTTACTTTTCATTTATATGGTATGTTAAGAATAAATATTTTTTTTCCTGAATTTCAATATTATAAATATTAAAAGAATTCGGATATGTATATATATTTGATGTATTCAGATAAATTTATTTAGGATATATGAGATTAAAATTATGTGCAATTCAGATACATTGTATCTAAGTTAATTCACATGTATTTAACTCTCTCGGTCATTTCTTTCTTATGTGGCTCGAGTCTCTCTTCTCTCACTCACATTTCTTTCTATGTATCTGTATTTCATAATGTACCTAATATTTTAGATATATGTGAAGCGCACTAGATATAAAGACTATATAATATATGTCGAACAAATTACACCTAATTTTGACATCATGTATTAGAGATACATGCATTTGGACGTATCTGAATATGTTAGATACCCGTGTCTGAAATTTCAGACATAGATTAAAAGAATACTTGTGTATTTTTCCAAAATAATACATTGTATAACTTATAAGTTATATGCAATTATTTGTTTTAAAAAAAATACCTTTCACTTTATTTAATATAAAGAAAATTGAGAAATCACAATGTTATTTTTGTCATTTTCATCTTTATCCCAAAATAATCGTAATAATATTTTTTCATCATCTCATAGTAATATGAACTCATCTCAATATTAATTTCTAATCTCGATATAATTTATTTCAAGATCAATACCTAAATAAAAGATAAAAATATAATAATTAAACTTTTACTTCAAAAATATTTTTGCTTGTTCATTATATCAATCTATCCCTAAAATTATAATTCTCATCTCACTCTATTTACCTCCAAGATATACTTTTGAATTTTTGTAATTAACTATTCTTTTATATATCTTAATGTGAATTAATTGTAGTTTAATTTAAAAAAAAGGAATATAATATATGTCGGCAATATGGGAAGGAGAAACTATTATATTATTTTGTTTGTCATTAGGCAAAACATAAGGTTTCATGTCGAATTGTCTAAACAAGACATGATTTGTATTAATATTAAATTAAATATTGTGCAAGTAACATGCATTTGTATGATTTATGTATGATATGTCATATTTAGTTCATTGTAAAATTATATTAATTTTATATATAATAATAATAATAAATAAATAAATAAATAAATAAATAAATGATACATTGATATTGAATGATTTAATTAAGTTTAATAATTCATTAAATTTGTGAAGATTCATAGCAGAGAGGATTAAAGGTATTACTACATACTCTTACTATTTTTATTAGTGAAGTGTTAATTGACTTATATATTATTTTTTTTAAAAAAAAATTCTTATAATTGTCGTTATTAAATATTTACATAATTTTCATTTTCATATTTGATTGTGTATGATGAGGTTTTCAATTAAGTTGAATTCGATGATACAATTCATTTTAATCTAACAATATTTCTTTTAGCTAATTTTGAGTTCACCCAATCGAAATGATTTCACCAACAAATTGATTATAATTTGATTCATAAATTTAAACGGATTGAACGCATTATTTTTTCTTTTAGAACTAATTAGATCTTGTCTCCTCTTACTCCATAGTCATTTCCCCTACTAATATACAAGAGGGGATAATCAGACAGGCAGGTCATGGTCGATATGTCTGATGGACATCGTCAATTATATATTTTTTCATTTTGATTTATTTTGTTTGTCAATTTTTTATATATTAAAAATTGAGTTAAAAATATAATAGATCATGATAATTGATAACTCAAAAGTTCTTTTTTAAAAAAACATATAGATAATTTGAGTGTTTGTTGTTCAATTGATTCAAAAAAATTAATCTATGTGTGTCACGTAATAAAATGAGACAAAATAGGTAACATGTACAATATTATTTAATTTGGAAATTACATGATAAAATATTGTCAATCTCAATAATAAAAAATATTTGATTGACTCATTATAACAAAAATAACTTTTAGCGGTATTAAATACTAATACTAATAAAGAGGGCTAAAAATTTTAATGACATCAGTTAAGTGTCATTAGAACCAATGTCGCTAAATGCTTTAGGGATATATACAAAGAGTAACAATTGCCGTTAAAAATACATATTTAGCGACAATTAAAAACTAAATGATGCTAATGATTATTTTTGTTGTATTCACTCTTGAAATTCTATATGTGGTATACATTATACAAGTTATGACATATATTACTTAAGATAAATATAAGTTGCAATTATTATCAATTTAAAATATTTAAATATCATATTAAAATTTAATTGATTTTCTAAATTTTATATATATCACATAAAATAAAATAAAATAAAAAATAACAGATATTAAATCCGTGGTAGCGTGGGCACTTGTGTGTAGTGTTACTTGTAAGACAAAACAAGCAAAAATTTGGCACGATAGAGAAATGACAAATCACAATACATAGAATTTTCTTTTTAGTTTGAGATTTTTATAAAATGTGTTGTCAATTTTGTGTCTCTATACATGTACCATTTATACACTGCTTACCTAACTTTTATATTGTAAATCTAGAAACTCAAATAACATTTTGTAAGCAGAAACTATATTAGTCATAATATAATTTTCCACGTACGTACGTAATTGACGATACGAGCGGTTTGTTTTCTTATATCATCTTGGACAATATTTATTTTTAGCTAAAGGTTGAGCTAGTTAACACGTAAGAGGGTACACTTATATTTCATATGGATTGAATCACGTTTCTTAGGACATATATATATGTTCTAAATTTTTATGATCGAGTTTTTTTTTGACAATTATAAACATCTCTTTTGTTAATGTAATGTGTAAAAACATAAAGTTAGGACTATTTGATTATGTATATTTTTTAGGATAAATAAATCACGCGTCAAGCTACATTTTCTTTACGTAATAACAAAATATATCATAATATATTATATTATTTTAATCGAATGAATGAACTATGTCTAAAATTATTAATAATCCACGTCAAACTTTGAATTATATCGTGTTTGCATACATGCACTAGAAGCACTAATAAAGATAATAACATCTATATCTAGATTTTGATTTTTGTTTATATTTAACTTACATTGATGAATCTATGAAGCCTAACTCAAAAAGCGTATTAGCTAATTCAGTTAATTGATTATATTGCCTTATATTCAGCATAAGATGGTCACTCAATTACCTTTAATCGAAAAAATTATATGATACATAATTTTTTTATAACGTATATAAATCAAAAACAAACTTTTAGACATACATACAAGTGTTTTCCAATTTTTATTTTATATTTTATAAAGGTATTAAAGTTTAACTATGTATTCATGCTTTTGTCAGATTACAATAAATTTAGGTGTTAGAAAACTTTAATTTGTCAGATTATATACAACTCTACAAGGAGTAGCACTTAGCCTAAACTTTATTTTCAATAATATTATCTTGTCTATGTACATGCACTTTGAAGTTTGAAAACACCTACTGAAAAACAATATACTTGTGTATATATATCATCATCAACTTTTAACTTTTATAGATGAATTAACTTAACGGTGCATATATACACTTAATTATATATAGTTTATTTAATACTTTATTAGAATTTATCCACAAAAATGCATTTGGTTCAATGCATCTTTCTAGGTTCAGACCTGGAATATTCATCCTAATTTTGCCTTTTCTTCTATATTTTTTATTATTTTTTATCAGATATTTAGTATTTATATTAAAATTTGATTAATTTAAAATCACGATGAATTTAGCCTTATCTTCGTTTCTTCTATATCATTTTATCTGTCATAATAATTTTTCTTTGTACGCTCCTTAAGAAAATATTAACTGAAAAGTAATTTGACTAAATAATCTTGGAATTTGATTTGTGTTACATGAACGGAGCTATCAGAAGTAATTATTAAAATCCATTAAAATACCTTTATTAAAATCGAAAAATTTAAAATTTTGAACCCACATCCTCATATTCTATATTGTTACATGTTTTTCGTGTTAACATAAATATTTAAAATCACATTATTCAAGATATACTATTTAATTTATATGTACATATTACATAGAATTATATATAATTTCCACAAAAAATCTTAAATATTTGGGATAATGTACAAATATACTCTCAACTTATGCTCGAAATTTCAGAGACACACTTATATTATACTAGGGTCCTATTATTCCCCCTAAAATTATTTTATTAATAATTCTTTCCCCCTTTTCGGCTTACGTGGCATTATATTGTAGCCCAATACTGGTTGATTTTTTTTTTCAAGTTAGTGTCACGTAGGCCAAACAGGATTAGAAAATTACTTATAAAATAAGTTCAGAGGGTAATAGGACCTTAGTATAGTATAATTGTGTCTCTGGAATTTCAGACATATGTTGAGGGAGTACTTGTGCATTTTTCCTAAATATTTTAATCATTTATCTTACTTAATTTTTATATTAAAAAATAAAATGTTTTATCTTATTTATTGATTTTTGCAAATCAAAAGAGTCCTGTTATTATTTTTCATACCATCCTTAATAATACTATAAATGATTATATAAACTACTAGTAATAAATCTTAGATTTCAAAATCATATTAGCAAAACTAATTTAATAAAAAATACATTTCTAATCAACTTTTTAAATCAAAGAAGGTCAACTACTATATATCAAAGTGATACAAACTATAAATTCTATACGCACGTGAAAATAATTGGAAGAATTAAAAGATGGAGACAAATAGACATATTGTTGAAGCTTTTATTCACTCTAAGATTTATATGTTTCATCTATAAACTTTTAAAAAAATATTACAAAAATAATATATTTATTTAGTTACATTATTGCAAATTAAAGATTATTATATTTATAAAAGAGTAAATGTATCACAACTTTTGTTTATTTAATTAACAAGACTTTATTTTGTTCTCACTTTTGTGGGGTTGCCAATAATACATATTATATGATTATATATATAATACTAGATGAGAATGAAAGAAAATATACATCATATTTATTTTATTTATTTTTTAATTTACTTCTAGCAGTAGAATCAATTATTTGTTATTTATATTAAAGTAGACTGTCCAGTTATATTATATTTTTTCAAAATAAAGCCTTTTACTAGACGGCTTATGTGTAATTTGGTAATGACATTAATAAAAAATGTTAATTTCATCTTCGTTAAAAATTGACTTATTTGAAATATTTTCGAATGAATTTTTTGTCCAATATCCCATAGGCATTACAAGGATGTTCAATGCAAATTCGTGTTTCTAATGTTTAGTGTTGCGGAATTTAAAATTCAGAATTAAAATAAATATAATCTATTATATAAATTTAATTTATAATATTTTTCTTAAATTAGATATATAAATAATTTGAGCTAAATGTCCAAATTTATTGAATTTGCTTTAGATCCTCTTTTATATTTGGATTAAAAATATGAGAAAAAGAAATGAAACAAGATTAGGATCCGCTAATTCTATATTTGTATTCTGATAAATATTTAGTGATATGTTCAGTAGAAAACTCACAGTCAATAGTTTAGCAGTGAAATTCTAAAATCCGATACATATTAGGTATGCTTTGACCCCAAATCCTATATTATATTACGAAAAAATATATCTTAAAGCTCGTTTAGTTGATGGTTCAAGCTATCCCCAAATTAATTATCCTAAAATTCTTATCTCATTTCAATATAAAATAAAAATATATTACAATCTCGGATTGTGTAATTGGTACTTGGCATTGGAAAAGTGAACATCAATTAATAGTTGAGGTAGGTTCTCATAAATATTTGATAATAATTTATGTAAAACACTCCGACACTTAATAGTTTAGCGATAAAACTCAAAAATCAAAATTACTTGGTGTGTTTTGACCCCTAGCTCTATATTATATCAAGGGAAAATGTACTCTACAACTTATTTGGTTAGTGAACAAACCCAGAATTAATAATTTCAGAATTGTTATTCCACTTTAATACGAACTAAATAATATTAGTCTCATAATAACTAATTCAAAAAAAAAGTTATTCCAACTAAATAAATAATAAAATTATCTTTTATCCCTTATACCGAACGATTCCTAAGGATGGTGGGAGTGATGTTCATTGAATTATGTAATTGCTACTTGGCAAAGGGATGTTATGTAGGGCTCTCCATGACATCCTCACATTTATCCTTCTCTAGGTCTTGGATATGGGCTTTAATATATTTTAAGTTTTATAATAATATCGTATTTTGATGTCTATTTAGGGATTGATTCGACTAATTTAAATTTATATTATATGTACTTGCATAAAATTTGCTAAAAAAGAAATTTAAAGTGTACTTTATCTATTTTTTTTTTAATTCTCGAAGTTGAAATTGTTATGATCTCGAATTAAAATTTCATACTTAATCATCATAAGAAATAATCTAATTATAAATTTCATATTTTAATCTTAATAATGATATTTTATATTATATATATCATAGAAATGTCATGTGGTTGAGACCATAGATTTTGAAATTATTTTTTTTATTCCATGAACACACACACACACACATATATATATATATATATATATATATATATATATATATATACATATATATATATATATATATATATATATATATATATATATATATATGTTTTCTTTTCACTTGTGGCTGTTTGAAATATTATAATTCTTACTAGAAGTAATATTCCCAAAACTCCAATAATATCCACTTGTAAGAACAATCAACAACAAAGTTGTCCTTTTTAATTTTTAGTGAGGAATAGGGCTTTGTAATTCAACTTATATGTTAAAATAAATCAACTTGTGTTTGTTGAATTTAAAAGTGATTAATTAAGTAGATAAACATTTTGAAGCCATCTCACTCACTAGTTGTCAATAATACTTTAGCATGATGAAACAAAATGGGCTGTCAAATTAAAGTGTTAATCAATGGGCAAATGTGTCATTTCCACCAATGCCTCTAATTTTGGGGTGGTTCTTAATTGGAAAAATATTTACATACTAAGCAAAAAAAGAAAAAGGATTATGAAACTAATTTAAATCATTATTGGAGAGGGTATATATCTATGCACATATACATGCATTTGAATAACTATATTTTCTTCTTTTTTAAGTATAAGCATTTATGCGTAGAAACTCTGAATACATCATATTTGTACATGTTTGATATCATATACATGTATTTATGTACAAATACATCGGATACATCATAGACGATACACTGACTTGTTTGATGAATATACCAATATATATTGATACCAGATACACTGAATACATCATTACTGTCTTAAACCTCTTAGCAAGCAAGATGTATTGTATTTTGATTTAAAACAAGAGAAAGGCGAGCGAGAGAGGAGAAGAGAGACGAGACCATCGCTGCATTACATAATACCAATGTATCTTATGAAATTCCCTCTTCGTAATTTTTGTCCCTCAAATTTGGGGTCTTTTAATTTTAAAAAGGACCGAAAATATTTATGACATAAAAATATAATAAAAAATAGAATAACAAGATATAAATTCATATTTTCTTACCATAACATAACGCAAGTTGATAAAAATACAATATTTAGAACTCACAAGGTATGTATTACTAGACATAATTTAATTTCGATAAAACTTATGCCAATAGAGACATAAGTTCAGTTTCAGAAACTACAAAGTACGTAATATATAAGTAACTACTTATTCATATAAAACTTATTCTTAACAAAGCAAAAGGATCTCTAAACTTATAAACTTACGAAATTAGATCATAATTAAAGAAATTTGGTCCATAAAATATTCACTAAATAAACAAAAATAAATTAAAATTTTATAATATCTTTTAAAAATAAATTAAAATCACCTTGTCATATCTATTATCGAGATTGTAAAGATTGTATCTTGTTCCAACTGGATTCAAATCATACTTAACCAACTTTGACTATACTTAAAACTTGATTAGAATATTTGACCTCTAACAAATCAATTTTTTTCCATAGTGACAATATTTTTTAATTGACGTAGCAAAATAATTGTTAAAGAATGACAAAAAGTCTCATATCGGTGATCAATGAGATGTGTGGATTCCTTATAAGACTTGGACAATCCTCGTCCCTTTGAGCTAGCTTTTGGGGTGTGAGTTAGGCCTAAGACGTAATTTCACATGATATCAGAGCAGGGTCAATCTCATCGATGTTGGGACCCCCAAAAATCCACGCACCAGATGCTAAGCACTAGACGTGAAGTGAAGTTAAAGAATGACAAAAAGTCTCACATCGGTGATTAATGAAATGAGTCCAAATTCAATTTGAATGAAAATCTAACTTTTATAATGAAATTTTGTTACAGAAAATAACGACTTACATATAATTTTATGTAATGAGAGATCAGTGTTTTTCTTAAACAACTATTATAATTTTCTTAACACATTGGACTGTGTGGGAAATATTATATTTGTTAATTGAAATATTTTATTAGTACTATCAATTAATCAAATCAAAATAAATCTCCTTATTATGCGGGTATTATCTGTATGAAATTATCTTCTTTGGCATTTTATTCATTGATAAGATTAATGCAGATTTTGCTCTTTTAAGATATGATTTTACACATAATTAATTAGTCCAAAAAGGAATCAATAGAAGATTTTATATATTATGGTATAATATATTTATGAACAAGGAGAGAGTGGAAAAAGATAAAATTTTATGGAAATAAAATAGGAAAAGGATTCGAAATATATTCGAAGTTTGATCGAAATTGCTATAACAATTTTAAACTTTGAGCATGACTTACTACCTTCTGTAATATTTCATACTCTCTCCGTCCCTTTTTACTTGTCCGTTTTTTCTTTTATAGTTGTCCTTAATTACTTGTTCATTTTGACAAATCAAGAAAGAACAATTTTTGTACCTGTTATACCCTCAATTAATTCATTAATTACTTTGAAAGTGTAGAATTTTTCATCCACTTCATAATTAATAGGAGTAAAATGGTAAACTCAATACATTATTAATTATTTTCTTAATAGATGTGTCAATTCAAAAGTGAACAAGTAAAAAAGAAACGGAGAAAATAGCATTTTTTAAATATATATTATATATAGATGTCTACATAAATATCATAAATATTACATCATTATATATAATAACTTTTCCAGTTATACATTTATTTAAGACATTTTTTCCAAAATAAAATGAAGTACATTTTTTTAAGGAAATCTTTGTTGAAGAATACAAATCAAATCAAATGAAATAAATTTGATTTGAAGACAGTCAAATAATCACAAATTTCTATGCAATTAGAGAAATTAAAGCCAAAGACACCAAGAATATTGGCACTTGAACCTAGTAATTTTATCTAGTACTTATTAAAATTAATTTTAAACATATGCTTTTTCACATTTAACCCCAATTTATGACTCATCACCTTTAATTTGCTAATTGTGCATATTTAGTTTTTTTTTTTTTTATAGATATTTTATAATTTCTTGATGAGACTTAAAGGTGACTAAGTTGCATTTATCTAAATATACCAAATGTAACATTACATGTGAATTGGGAGACATTAAAATTAATAATATCATTTTCATTTTGTTTAGACTTTGGATATGACTTTATAAGAATAAGTGAAGAGTCCTTCACTTGATCATTATGATCACATTATTTGCATTATATTTGACGAAGTCAATTATCTTATTAGTGAATCTAAAGCTTATTTCATATAAATTCATATATCATAGTACTAGCTTTCAAAGGGCTGAGCCAACTTCGGATTAGATGTTTATTCGAAACCTCTTTAATAAAAATATACGATTAAAATTAGAAAAAAAGTAAACACATCTCGAACTATCGTAAATGGTATGCTGATATCCTGCGTTATACTTTTGGGACATTGATGCCCTTATATATGCCTTCACTTTAATAGAAAACTAAATAGGGACACATGATATACGTCGATAAGATATTTAATAAGTGCAGGATCGATTAACATAAATGATATATATGCTCTACCTTTTGGACTGCAGGGGCATCAATGTGTCAAAAAGTATGACGAAAGGTATCCTTATACCATTTACTATAGTTCGGGGAATATATTTGTCCTATTCCCTTAAAAATATGTATAAATTTTGACTCCTAATAAAAGTTATGCCTCTCTCATTATCAACCATATATAATATTTGACTTTTCTAAAAGAAATTGAAATTTTAATATATTAGTCCCATCGCTTATTATTTGTTATTTGTAGTGTATAATTATTACATACAAATTCGTATAATCGATTTGATGATATTAAATTAGCTTTTGAAAATAAGTATTTTCAAAGTCATTGTGGACATTAATGCAAATGAAATGAATTTGCTATTATTTGGTGTTTGACAAAGCAATTAATTTGGGTAAATTCACTGCATGTTTCAAAATCAAAGACAAAAGATCCAAAATTTAAAATTATAGACTTTGTCAAAACTGTCCATAATTTTTATTTCTTCCTAATTAATTCCTCTTTTTCTTTTCAATCAGTGGGGGTCCATATATATATTTACTTTGTATTTGGGCAATTTTTTTCTTTATTTATACAAATATTAATTTTTTTTAATTTTCCAATCAACTCTTTCTTTACGATAGCTTCATGTGAGTTAATTGTATTTTAATAAATCTTGCATTGTTCAAAAAAAAAAAAAGGCTCTTAACAATATATTTTTTTCGTACTTAAAAGTATGAATTTGAGATTCTGATTAAAAATAAAGCAATCTCACCACTAAATCACAATTTATACTGATAAATTCATAAGATAGTTATTTGTTACTTGGAAGACAAAACAAGCAAAAATCTAACATGATAGAGAAATGATAAATAAAAAATGAAGTACATTTCCAAAGAATTTTCTTTAATTAGATTAATTCAGATTTATACCAAAAAAGAAATGTCAGCCTCTTTTGGATTTAAAAAAAGACTTTTGAATTCTATTTTCAAAATTTGTGTCTATATACATCTACTAGAAAACAATCGAAGATATCCATATCTAAAAATTTCTCACCTAATTTATTTGTAAATTTAGAATTGATTAAAAAGACTTTGTCAGCGCTTGACGAAGTTAGAATTTTAATATTATAGATTTAAATTTTAAAAACAACAATTTCAAATGATTTTTTTTTAATTTTTTAACTCTATATATTGTATTAAAAAGATAATATAAAACTAATTTATTACATCATATTTGTTGATAATCATACAATCGATTTCAACTTACTAGCTGTATAATAAAACTAGTACTTCACGTAAAGTTTATTTCATCTCTATATATTGTGTCTATGTTCATGCATTGGAATAGACGTACCAAATATGTGTTACTTATGTGTATAAAATAATATAATATAAGATTATCATCATCAAGTTTAACTTTTGTTGATGAATTCACTTAACGGTGTATGCTTGTTTTTTTTTTTCCAGCTAATAACGATACTCTTTAATATGTTTACTATATATAGAAATTAAGAAAATTTTTCTTTGTACGTAAAATATTACTATTTTGATGAAAGATATTCAACTGATCATTATTCGTTCTATGTAGTGCCGTACCAGAGTGGAATGGCAATGGGATGGGAGAGCTTGTTAGAATATATATTTTGTCATTCGTTGTATGATGTTCATATTGAAATCTAACTAAAATTAAATCGCGCATTATATAGGTCTCGCTTTCAATAGAATTTTTTTCATACTATCCAGAATTCAAACTCGAGAACTTGTTTTACTTAACCTTCTTTACTTAATCTTCAACAACTTGTTTCTCCTCTCCATAATCTCCTTTGCAAAATTTATGTCTCAACATAGAGAACCTCTCTGAAATAATTTCTCTAACAAAATCTTCATTACTGTCAAAAAGGTTGCGGCTAGAACTACACCCGTCAAGATGAACACCTCTTTCTAACCTGGTTCAATCATCGATTATCGAAACACTGAACCTGACTCCGTCATTGAATCTGGCTCTGATACCACTTGTTAGGACCGGAAATAAGCAGGTGCAAATGCGGAAGATAGCAAAGCAAACCTCAAAAGACCACGAGTAAGAAGACAATGAGAAATATACCAAAAGACACAGAGATTTAACGTGGTTCGGTCAATCGACCTACATCCACAAAGGAGATGAGCAATCCACTATAAATATGAGAGTACAAAATACAGAGGGAAACAACCTAAACCAAATTCACTCAGAATACATGGGAGGTTCACACAGTGATAACGTATCAAGCTTGTGACCCATAAATTCTCCCTCTAATCAAAACTCTCAAAGCCCTTAAGACTACATTGTGAATACTGATTAAGTTAGAAGGAACATTCTTCTATTTATAGAGTCCTAAACCTTTTCGTACAAGAAAAGGATTGTCAATCCAAAACTTTTTCTTCCTAAAAGGCAAACCTATTTATGGTAAGAAATTTAGGGCAAATAAAACGTAACAAATCATATGATCGATTTCAACTTATTAGCTATATAATAAAATTAGTACTTCACGTAAAGTTTATTTCATCTCTATATATTGTGTCTATGTTCATGCATTGGAATATACGTACCAAATATGTGTTACTTATGTGTATAAAATAATATAATATGATATTATCATCATCGAGTTTAACTTTTGTTGATGAATTCACTTAACGGTGTATGCTTGTTTTTTTTTTTCCAGCTAATAACGATACTCTTTAATATGTATACTATATATAGAAATTAAGAAAGTTATTCTTCTACGAAAATATTACTATTTTGATGAAAGATATTCAACTGATCATTATTCGTTCTATGTAGTGCAGTATCGTAGTGGAATGACAATGGGATGGGAGAGCTTGTTAGAATATATATATGTCATTTGTTGTACGATGTTTATATTGAAATTCAATTAAATCAAATCGCGTGCTATATAGGTCTCACTTCTAACAGAATTTTTCTCATACTATTCAGAATTCAAACTCGAGACATTAGTTAAGGGTAAACAGTCTCATTATACTGCACAGCAGACAACACATTGTTCTCGTTAGACAATTCAACTTTAATAAATTTATATCTATTAAACACGAATATCAACTAGTCCGAAAAGTATAGTGTATATATAACTCTCACACAAATTTTATAAAATAGCCATGAATAAAATAAAAAATCTTATTCCTATTTTAAATTTGGTGATTTTTTTCTACGTACCAAATTATTATAAATCTCTTTTTTGAATACAAACTACAGATTTTATATGCACGTGGAAATAATTGCGAAGAATTTATTAAATGTTGAAAAATAGACATAATGTTAGAAGCTTTTAGTCATTATGTGTCTTTTATGTTTTGTGATTCATTTATAAAATTATATAAAATGATACAAATTATATATATTATATATATAAAATGTTAGATGAGAATAAAAGACTAACTACATTACATTTTCTTTGAAGTATAATCGTTTTTTTTTGGACCGTGGATGTGTAAATTCAAATACTATTTTATGTATGAAATATGTTTTATTTAAAAATTATATATAATAGTAAATTATTAATTTAAATTAAATATTTATTATTATAGTTTGATTTATTTATATCCGTAGTAAACTGTTGTTATTTCGTCTCTCTCCTTGGTGAATTTTGTTAGGCAGTCTCGCTGGCCTCTCTCATTTTTATTTAAATAAAAATGTGAATTTTTTTTTGTGTTTATATAAAACGAGAGAAAATTGTATGTATACATATATTTTCGTTCTCCTCTCCCAAATCTTGCTCGCCACTCTTATTCGCCTCTCTCACTTTATGCAAACACAAATGTGTACATTGAGTTTCTGTTTGTATAAAGTGATATAAAATTGTATATACATATACAAATGTATATATTTTTGTCCTATACATTTATGATTATACAAATACAATCTTCCCCTCTCTTGTTTTCTTCTGTCTTTCTCTCTTTCTTGTTTTATACAAACACAAATTATATAATTGATGTATAAACAGATTAAGCTAAAAATATAAATTAATTGAATTGAATTTTATTGAACTCGTTCTGAATCCGCGTTTATATTTAGGTGGAGGTGTGAAAGGGAATACGAAATTAAAGGAGGAATCACACTGGTGGAGAATGACTATACATTGAATATTACATGACACGTAGGGCTTTTTATGCCTAATGCACAATTATTTTCTTTTTTTTGGTCCAGAGCATGGGCTCTAATATTATATACAGTTAACTTTCATCAAAATTTATTGTAGGTTTTCATGTATTTTTAGTTTGATATAACTCTAGGCCAATTCGATTAATTCAAATTTATTCCGCACAAAAATTTATTACAAGAATAGTATAGTTTATTTATTTTGAAGGATGAATCTATTGTTACCTTTGGTTAGCTAGGATTTATTCGATATTTGGTAAGGTTGGATAACGCATCAGAACTGGATCAACAGATCGGAACGAATCGATACCGGATCGAAACGTGATGAGTTGACCGGTTTATTAATCGGTATCGAGATGAACCGAACCGAAATTATCGAGACAGATACTCGAATTCATCTCGTCTCACTATATATCGAATAAATTGGAACGGACCACAATAGAACGGAATGTAATATATCTTTTAGTCCCTAGGAAGTGAATTATTGAGATTTGTCACACCTTTTTTACAAAATATATAAGAATATAAATTTAAAGACTACTTTCCACTATTATATTTATGATTATCCTCAACTATCCTTTTAGAAACTGTAAAATAGTTACAAACCTTATTTAAAAAAGGTGAATACAAAGAAGAAAAAAATGTCCTGATAATTTTCTTGAACTTTGAAAAATTCTATTTTTTAAACTATAAATAAACCTATCAAATAACAACTCACTTAACATAGATTAGCGAGCATACATTACCCTAAAAAAATGTAGTGCAGTCGATGAAGTTGTTGATCCTTACTTAACTAAAGGTCTCAAATTTGATCTCTAGATATAAAAAATCCCTGGAAAAAGAAGCGCTACCCCACGAATAGTGGCCGAGCCACATTTAGTTGAGGGTTGTTGATCACACCGCTTCGTCAGAAAATTACATTGTGTAGTTAGAGTAAGAATATTTTTCTTATGTTTATATATTACATATTGACATTCCTTGACTTTTACGCGACTTTACTTTTTTATATTTTGACACCCCTTAATCAAAGTTATGACTTCACCACCGTCCACGAATGAGCCCCTAGCTAATACAAATCTAAATTAATTGAACTCTAATATCCGAACAAATAAAATATTTATAAATATATACGTATCAATTCTCAAGCAAGATATTCAGATGAATAGTCAAAGAGGCAATAAAAACTATACTAGGAATATAATATTTAAAATATAATCAATCGTGAATCGTGATGTTCCTTATTAATTAAGCCTAATTAAATATTGATTTTTATAAAGAAAAAAAATAGTGAAGGTGTTGGAATAAATAGAATCTACATAGAATAAAACAATTAATTTTGAGGAAAATCAGGCATATAATAGTATGTAGTCAAATGGATTTGTTGAATTAGGACATTTAGAAGACCAGATACATTGCAATATTCATCTTTTTCACTCTTTTTTTTTTTTCATCATAATTTTTATATAATTAAATATAATTAAATCTATTTATAATGAAGTTATTTGTCCAAATTTTTTTTAACTATTATAACAAAATATCGTTATAAAAACACATAAAATAAAATCAGCTTTCAAACAAAATTTTGTTGAAATATTATGGGAAACTTACCTAAACAGACTATGATAAAAAAAATATTTACCATTTATAGCAACAATATTTTTTTTTCAACTTGATCACTTTTAATTCATTTATAATACAAGTTTAATACATATTACAAAGACCAATTTATTATTCACATATAATACAAATTTTAATGATGAATAATACATTTATCACACATTTTAATACAATTAAAATACAATGTGACAGTTTTTTACCAAACAAATATGATATATTTCAAAAAATAATTATAATTCATATGTATTGCATATATAATTCACTTTTAATACATATTACAGATTTATTACAATATTGCTATAAATGGTAATAAATAAAAAAATATCGCTAAAATCAGTAATTATTTTTTAAAATGTATTAATTTATGTAATTTTTCCAAATATTATTATAGCATATGACTAATATAAGAACGTCTAATTATAAATTTGTAATAATAAGTCATATGAAAGATCTTTCTTCTTTTTTTTCTTTAAACAAATATGGTTGATTTTTGTTATTTTCTAACACATTGGAATTTGGACTCTGTGGGAAACTATATATTATATTTTGTTGATTGTAATATTTTATTAGCTATTAATCAATACCAAATCTCCTAATTATACGGGTATTATCTGTATGAGATTATTTTCTTTGGCATTTTATCTACTAGACTCTTGATTTTGTCTATTGAAAAGATCAATGGAGATATGATTTTACAAATTATTAGAGGAAAAAACAAAATCAAGATAAGATTTTCTCATTTATTAAATTATTTTATCATGGTATAATATATTTTGGAACAAGGTGAGAGATGAAACAATTAAAATTTATGAGAGTAAAACGATGTACACATTTTAAAGTAAATCTTTGTTGGAGAATACAAATAGAATCATATGAAATAATTTTGATTCGAGGACAGTCAAATAATGGAATCTTCATTATTTTTTTGAAAGTGAAATTTATATATTTGTAAACTACGTAAAAAGTATTATAAATCAATCATAATAATTGATAATTCAAAATGTTTAAAAGATCTACGAAAAATTTACGATCAAACATAGACTTGTTTGAATCTTGAAATCCGAAAAGTGCCACCTAAAATGGGACGTAATAATATTTGGAAAAATACAAAATAATCCTCTTTGATATACATGAAAATCCTTGAAAGTAAAGATCGATTATTGATGGGAAAATGCATAAGTATCGCTCTAACTATGTCTGAAATCTCAGATACACACTTGTACTATACTAAGCTCCTATTACCCCTGAACTTGTTTTATAAATAATTTTCTACCCTTTTTCGGCTTACATGACGCTATCTTATGGGCCCAGCGCGTATTGACAATTTTTTCAATCATAGTATCACGCAGATCGAAAAGAGGTAAAATTATTTATAAAATAAGTTCAAGGGGGTAATAGGACCTTAGTAAAGTATGAATGTGTCTCTGAAATTTCGGACATAGGTTGAGAGTACTTGTGCATTTTTTCATTGTTAATCAGAACCAAAATCAAAATCAAACCAATTTAGTCGGATTTTAAACTATTAAAACCAAACCAATATACTTAGCGAAAGAATCAGGGGAGGATTGGGTGTACACAAACTAGAGTTGTCAAAATGGACTGGCCCAATCCAATCCAACCCAACCCTAACGGGCTAGAGAGCTAAATGGGTTGGGGCGACGGACTCTTTTAGTTAAAGGGCCAATAAAATAGCGGTCCAACCCAGCCCTAAGCAGGTCACAGGTTGGGACGGATTGACCTTTCAACCAAAAAAAAGAACAATATTATTCTCTTAAAAAGGGTATCTAAGAGAATGAGTGTTGACGTCTATGAACAGGACATCAATACATACAATTTTTCATTTATGAATCACACTTCAGCGAGTACTTATAGAAATACATTTATGAATTTTATACTTCGGTGAATGCTTACCAAAATACATAATAGTCAACGTAAGATTTAGCGAAAAAATGTTGATCATTCAACCATTCCTCCAACAAAAAACAAGCTAGCTTAAAAGACGTGATTTTTTATGTTTTTAACATATCATAATAACATTTACAAAATAAAACACTACTAAATATATATATATATATATATATATAAAATATTTTTAAATATTTATAGCCCACGAGCTGGCCGCTGAGGCTAGCGGATGGGCCTACGAGGCTAGCGGGATGGGCCTACGAGGCTGGGCTAAAAAGACTCGTTCCTAAATGGACCAAAAAAATTAAGCCCAACCCCACTCAATTCAACGGTTGGGTTAGGCCAGCCTTGCGGGTCAAACCTATTTTGACGGCTCTAACACAAACATGGAAGAAGACTTCATCCACAAGAGGAACAATATATACAAATTCAAATTTGACAAAAATTAATAAAAACAGCAACATATAATAAAGTTTATGCAGAGTAAATTAGCTTCCCATTTACAAAGCATATATTCAACACCTAAATAAAATGTTTCCTTTACTATTAGTCCTCTCATTTTCTATCAGTTAAAATCTTTGTTTTCTAAACATTCTTGCATCCTCCATCACTCCTATTCTGGAAACTATGCACAATTTTATCAGAAGTTAAAACAACCAGAAAAATTCAGATAAAGCGAAGAAGATATCAATACACAATATCGATCAGCATGGTTAATCGTACAAACCCTCGTGCTCCCAAATATCAGCAAGAAAGTCGACCATGTCCTATAAAGAACAGGAAATTTGGAGAAAAGTTAATCCGAGTCTGTACTTCAAATGGAAGATAAAAAGAAGTGAATAGAAGTTCCGAGAAGTGAGAAGTGACTCACCGAGAGAGGAATTGGCTGAGGGAATCGCTTGTTAGTCCCAAATAAGCTATCATAGGAAACGTTCCAACTATAGCAAGACAGAACAAGCACAATTAGCCAAGAAATATAGATGAACTTCAAATAATGTAAGAGCAAAACAAACTCAGGAAAATTGCCGTGTATGGGAAAGTGTGGCAGCCATATTCAACGATGAAATACGATGTTTAAACAAAGCTTTATTAAGCACTAGGTGTTTTCTGCTAATCTATCCAAGCCTTGGTGGACAAAGTTACCCCATACCAACGTTGGACATCGGAGCTAGCAGGCACGAGTGTACCTTCCAGTTATGGGTTTGACATATCTGTATTTTTTAAAATCATTTAAGACGTCTAATAATCATTGTAGAATCCAATAAACAAACAAGGTTGTGGTTTAGAACCCATAACTGAAAATTTTGGCTCCACCTCTGATAGAGGGTGCCCCGTGAATTAGTCTCGGGTGCGCTCAAGCTGACCAGACACCACAGTTATAGAGAAAAAGTGAAAGCTTATTTCTGAGTCTTCTAGTGGCATAATAACACTTAAAGGGAAATCCTAAAATTTGATTCCATGAGATTTGCAACTGTAGTGTAGAAACGCTTCATCACAAACATAAACATAAGCAAGGTTCTCACGTTAACATCGGTTCTTCAATGACTCTTTGGTTCTCTGGATTTTTACTTGCTAGCCACTGAAGCCTGGTCTGGTTCCAAAGAAGATAGCCTGAAATCAGCAGACAGTCAAGATAGCAAACGGAAATTAAATAGCCCCTATTAATGCATGACCTACTTCACAACTAGGTATGCCTTATGTTTTTGAATGAAAGTCGTGAAATGAGGACTTGAATGTCAGGCCACAGAAGTGAATAGGTTTCTAATATATTAAAAAGCCAAGTTATCAGGGCATTAAACTTACCGTGATTTACGAATTCATTATTGTTGCTAGCATTGCCAGTGCCACTCTGTTGACTGAGGCTCTGATTTGAGGTACTGATAGAAGACATACTTCTATGAGATTGAACAGTACTAATCTCCAGATCACATGTACTGGTGCTCCAAAAATCATCCGACAAACTCTGTTTTCTCACCAACTTTCCTTGTATTCGTAGTCCTTTAGATGGTTCATCCACAGCAATAACTGGTTGAGATTTTGCACAGCAACCAAAACAACCTCTGCTCTGTTCAAATTCAGGTTTATTTGCATATACAACACATGGTAACAAGATGAAAACTGTTTTGACGCCACAATAAGAAGCAATAACTTATTCGAAAGAACAGAGCTCTTGAATCATCAAACAAGCACACGGAATCTCAGATTTACAATATATACATGCAAGCTGCAAAACAAGAAAAGGCGATGGGTAGGGGAACACTGTACTCGAAGGATGTCTAGTTACCCCGGTTTAAAGAAATGAAATGTCAGCCTGAATTAAATTTCATATAGTTACCAGTAAAGTGAAAGTGCTAAAGAGCGTGTGGCAGATTATCTGACAGTAGGATATTTGTCCTTTCCTTGGGTAGGAGGAGAGGTGCTAAATAACTGTTTAATAGATTCAGTATTATTAGAACAAGTGACAAAAAAAATTCTAGTGAACTAAAGCACTCAACGGTGGATTGATAACTTCACAAAATGATAGAACAGAATATAAGCATTTGTACCAGCAGTCTCTTTGCATGTCCCATAAGCAACTCACCAGCTCCTTTCTAAGCCCCAAAGGAAGGGTAGGAAATGAGAAGAGCAGAATTTCCGCAGAATACATTTTCCATGTTGTCCATCGGTAACTCCATATTGACAACAATCGACACCATAGTTATAAGAGAAAGAATCTAAGTATCCAACTCATAATCTAATACTAAAAGTGGAGAAGGGAGTAGCTCAACACCTCGTATTTTTTCTTTTTTGAAACTGGTAACTTACCTTGTAGGCGAGGGTCTATCGTAAACAACTTCTCTACCTCTTAGGTAGGGGTAAGCTATGCGTCGCTCTACCCTCCCAAGACCCCACTTGGTAGGAACACACTGGGTATATTGTTGTTGTTGTGTTTATTGTTTGTAATTTACCATGAAAAAACTTTTTAAAACCACGATTGAATCGATGTGGGACAGGTTCTCTAAGACAGTTCCACACGTATAATCCGGTTCTAGGATTTGAAGACTTCTCTATTCTACTTCCTTCTTTTGTTTATTCTTTTCCTCACTTTTTTTTCCCAACTTTTTCTTTATTTGGAGTAGAGAGAGAAAGCTCAATAGACTAAGGAGTGTGCCTACAAATAGCTTGACAAAATGAACATAGAGAGGCACAGGTTCGTGGAATAGGTAGAGCGAAGACAGTAGTGAAAACTACCCTGCCTAAGTTTGATTCTGAGACCATTTGGAAGAATTTGAGTCAATGAACTGGTTGAGAACCTTGAGGTCTGAAGTTCAAAACTCAATAAAGACAAAACACTAGGTGATTCTTTCCATCTATCCTAGCCTTTGTGGACAGTGTTACCTAGTACATGTTGCTGGTGGCAGGTATTCCGTGGAATTAGTCGAGGTGCGTGAAAGCCGATGCCGCACGGTCATCAAAAAGAAAAATCCCAAAATCTTAAGAGCCAAAGCAATGGGCCATATCCTTACAGACATTTTTTGAAACCCTTAGACAACAAATATAAGACAAGTTCTTGATATTAATGATCAATAACGATTCTGCTCATTGTGACATCAACAACAGCATTTTTGAGAAACATAGCTCACAGAAATAATATTCAAGATACATAAACATGAATTAAAAAAAAAAAGCACCAAAACAAAAAAATTAGCGAGAACAGAAAGAGAAACAAGAACACAATTTATTGTGATATCCCCTTTCAACAAGGGAAAAAACCATGGCCGTAAATACCAAAAATAATATCAAGATAGTAAAATACTCAAAAGACCACTACACACTCGAAAGAAACAACCCTCTTTTGATTTATTCACCTTACTATAATACTGCTCATGCTCTAATTTTCCTCACAAACGAAAATCTTCTTCCTGTATATTGTCCTCCACTCTACTCTTGCTTCAATGCTCTATATTTCTAGAGCTGGAATGAGAAAATTGCCCCTCTATCTACAACAATAGAAGCCGAAGACTCCGAGAACAGAAATAGAGAGAACCAAGATTTGTTGGCAAATATAAGGGTTTCAGGGAATTTGAAGTTGAAAGATTTTAAAAAAAAATTACTACAGCTTTTACGTATGAGTGGATAACAAATGGCTTTAGTCATGCTAGGAACTGTCCCAAACACTAACATTAGAATTCCTTTTTGACAAGTGGCTTCATCAACCTCCATTAAAAAAAGAAAGTGGCGTCATCAACCAAGTGACATCTTACATGAAAAGTTTTGGATAACTGTCTAGACATTGTCATGAAGAAACGTTTTTTTTCTTATCCTACAAATAGATCATAAGAATAACAAACCTCCTACAACTAATTCAATTCTCTTCAGGTAAGAATTCTCTAATCTTTACAACTCAATCTTAATTGTTGTTCCTCTTATTCTCATTTTCTAACTAGCTAGTTTGTTATATATATGTTGTTGTTCCTTCTCCCCTATAGAGAAAGAATATTATTCCTAGGAAAATTACCACATTGCTGAAATAATTTATTAGGACAGGGCCTAGAATGGTTCAAGCCATTTGTATATGTACTCATAGATAAATATTGTAGTAATATTTTGGCTAAACTCATAACCTGCCCTCGACCCTTGTCCACATCTTTCACTTTGACACCTTAATGGAGCATTGTTCTCTTATAAGACACTCCAACCTTAATAATTTGTACCTATTAAACACGAATGACAACCAACCCAAGAAATAGTGTATAAAACTCACAAGCGAACTTTGTAAAAGAAAGCCACGAATAAAAGAATGACTTATGGGAATGGGCCCAAAATAATAATAAATCAATTAAGAAAATAGTTCTGAACCCCTTATAATCCAAAAAAATAATCAATGAAAAAAAGAAAAAGGGGAACTCATTCTCTACAACTCACAGCCACTCACCCAACCCTTTCCACTTTCATGTTCTTACCCTCGTCTCTAGTTGTCACCCCCACCCCCTCCGACAAAGCTCACCGTTTTCTTTCCTTCTTATAACAATATGTTCAGATTTAGTACAAAAGTGAAAATAATCAATGAAACACAGTATATAGCTTAACAGAATGGTTGAGATGTTTGTGGAAGATAAACGGTTCGATAAAGAAGAGATAGAGAGGGGATCCAGATTGTGTCATTTAAAATTTATTCTATCTAATTCTCTGAGATAGTTTAACAGAATGATTGTTGAATGGTGGTGTTTGCTCGGAAATGGATTGATGGATATTGGCCTACATTTTTAACCAAGATGTCCCAAGAATATTCTTTCTTTCTTTCTTCAGATTCAAGTGCCAGAAGTATTGTTTTCCCTGAATGCCAAATCAGATGAATAAAAATGGTAAACTTGTGGCGCTGGAGTGGCGGCGAAGTGTTAAACAAGAAGGGAAGTAAGATTATTTGGTTATACTTGTGATGCATTTACACACCCAAGGAAAGTGAGGAACACTTAAATTGTCATGTCACCTTTTGTGTTTAATAGGTACAGTTTTTGGGTAATTTAGATGTTCAATAGGTGCTAGTTTTCGTTAAGGTGTCAAAGTGAAAAATGCGGACGAGTTCAAGAAGCCGCGTATGACTTTATCCAAATATTTTTTTCCTTTCAGTATACATATTTATTTTCCTTTTCAATTATATTCGCCAACAATTCCTCAATGAGTAAGGAGGAACCACAAAATTCAAATAACAAAGTAGGCTACTAAAAAAAGAATTAAGAAAAAGAGCAGTTAAGATTCAGATTCTACCCGAAAGAGAATTGGATTAGTTGTGGGAGACTTGTTAGTTTATGATTGCAAATGATCAACATGAATATGCTTTTATTCATGACAAGTGTCTAATCACTTGTCTAAAACTTTTCATGCAAGAGGTCACTTGTCTGAACAATTGCTCGAAAATTTTCCCCCGCATACTTTATTCTTGACCTCTAAGATGAATTTTTACCTGGTGTTTTTTTGGCACAATAAATTGGGAATGGACCCCATAAATTCCCCCCTCAAGACCAATTCACCTAAGCCTAATGAAGGTAACACTGAATATCTAGATGCGCCTAGAGGCTATGCTACACACAAGCCCTTCAAATCCTTGTTGCACCCATGTCCATTCGACATAGTTTGGGTGTGGGTTTGGCATCGCACCGGATTTGGTCAACTTACCTAGGGTGCCTTGACTACAAGTATGACCAAAAAGAACGAGAATATTTTTATTTACACGAGATATCTTAGAACAAACTATTAGGTGTTTATAAAAGAATTAAATCGTATTTATTTAATTCAATAACTTTGATTAATTAAAATGCATACTTATTTATGTTTTAATATGACATTTATGGACGTATCCGAGCACATGTATCCGCACTTGGATCCGTACCACCAAATCCTCAAATTTAAGTGATGAGGAGTCTGACCTCCAGATCTGCATGGTATTAAAAACCTACTCCAAAGTCTGTCCGAGCAACATAGTCGACAGGGTTTTTGCACACTTAAACTTGTCTCTAGTTACTATCTTGGTCAACATATTTAAAGGATTCTCACAAATGAAAATCTTCACGATTTGTAAGAATTCATTCCAGTCTCTACTTTTTTCACGTTTTGTAAGAGTTTGTTATCTAGTCTCTACATTTTTTCGAATCCAATGAAATCTCACATCAATATGTTTAGTTCTTGCTCATGTCCGTCACACTTTGAGTCTTTGACTGTCCTAATAGACCACATACTCATTCTTCCACAAGAACAAATTTCTTGAAGAAACAGTTTGAGCCACATCATTTCCTTGCCAGCTTTAGTAACAATAATATAATCCAATTCAATTGTAGAGAATGCCACTCTAATGCAATTTGAAGTGCCAAGGTATAGCTCCCCACAAAAAGCGTAAACAAATATCCAATAGTAATTCTGATTGCAATAGCTGTTTTTATAAAATCCTCAGGTTTTATGGGTTCAGATTTGTTGTATTGCCTAGAGTAATCTCCTATAGAAAAAGTTCTCTCTGTTAAAAAAATAAAGAGACCAAGACCATCAAAATGTTAACATGGAAAGCTCTATTAGAGTGGCAAAATAATATGATTATAGTAACAGATTTTTCTCTCTATAGTATCATTACATAATTTTTATTTTTATTTTTGACGACAAGGGAAACCCGCAGCCACTACCCTTTGGGTGCGCACAGGGTAAAACCCCCGCTCCTATGCAATAGCTCGCAAACCACATAGGATAGGTAACCCACACTAGGCAAGTCTGGTGCAACGAGCTAACCCAGAAGGCAAACCCCTTGCTTTTGCTGGCAAGGGTTTCGAACTTGAGACTTCCAACATGGAAGTCCCAAGCTCAAACCACTGGACACCCCGAAGGGTTAGTATCATTACATAATTAAGAGAAACAATCATCTTTTGATTACATAGCTCACTATATACAGCTTGTACTCTATTTATCTTAAAGATTGTATTTCTTATGTCTGAATTGCTCTATGCTCTTGCTTCTATGTTCTACTTTATGTGTTGAGATGAGAGAATGGACTCTCTATTTATAACGATATGAGTTGTCGGTTCCTATCATAAAAATAGAGAAAAGGACAAATTGCCCAAAGGTCTAATCCACACTCTTCATTCTTGATCTCCAAGAATGAATTTCTACCAAGCATTCTTTTGGCACATGCTTTTCAACAAATTGAGATGGACAAAACAAGCCTAATCTCCATATTTTTATGACTTCCTTATCCTCCCTTTCATAAACCATAAGGCCCTTCACTTAGCACAAAATTGGAAAAGGACAACCAGAATGATCTTTCATACAGATTAGCTAAAAATAAATGAAGAGATCAGAAAAATTGGAATGCACTGAAGACGAGACAGTAAAGTAACTGGGAACAATTAGTGAACACACACATGAAATAAAAGGTATCCAGATGACAACTCCACTTATAGTCATAGTCTCACAGATGTTATCCAAAATCATATCACAAATAGACACCATATATGACATAATATATCAAGATAAAACATATCTCTCAGATTTTCAGCAATATTCACAAGCTGCTCCAAAGAGACTTTTAAGCCTCCTTCCCATCCCCCTCACCCCACCCCCTTCCAAATCATATATCAAAGGCCCTCTTTAACTTCGGATGTTCAAGGATTGATAACTCAAAAAATTTCCAAACTCATCATCACTGATTACCCATATGACACACCAAGTAACAAACTCTAAGACAATGACTTATAGAGGTGAATTAAAGGAGGAAGGAAGATGGGCTGTTACCTTATGTTTCCTTAGGAGAACAATGATATGGAGTAAAACTAGAAGAGCATGCTTCCCTTCAATTTAAGTTTTTTTCAACAACATAACTAGATAGCAGATACTCCCACAATGGCATCTGGGGAGAGTAAGATGCACACAGACCTTACATCTACCTTTGTGAGGTAGTGAGGCAGTTTCTGATAGACCTTCGTCTTTAGAGGGAAGTAAAAGAAAAAATGAAAACTATCAAGATACAAAGCAAAATGAAGCAACAGATAGTAGAAATGATTTAAGTCTTTTCAAGCCTCCCAAAATTGGAAGGGCTGGAGGAAGTATATCTTGTATTTCCTTTTTAATCTATTCAAGACAACCAGAATTGAAGGTTAACATAGTTACATACTTCATGAAGTGGAAGTAGATTAGCCAGTTCACCTCCAACTCCCTTCTCCGCTTCCTCTCCCCCTTTCCGGAAGCATACAGAATGTAAATACCAATCTTTCGGGTAGCGACTATTTGCTAGTAAAAAATACACTTAAAACTGTTTTGCAAGATAACAAACCCTTCCAAACCAGCTCTAGCATTAGCTCCCAATAAAACTAAGCTTACTGAAAGCAATAGGAGAAGAAAAGATGATTCCGAAAAAATGAAACATGAAAGGTATCCAGCATCCCATGCTAATGACAATATCCATTTTGGTAATCTTATATTCCAAGATAGATTACTTCTACGCTAATTATTACATTACTCCAAGGTGAGGTACATAGAGCACACCTAAATATTCTACCGACTATTAATTGCATTTGAAGTCCCACAGCTGATGGTGCTCATTATAAGTTTGAAACAGTCCTTTAGTTCTTGAAAATGATAAATGTTGGTTAGTTCCTCAACCTAATCTGATTTATCTAATCATTTCAATTTTGTTTCTCTTCAAAATTTTCAGAAATTATGTCTCGAAAGAATCAGTATTAATGCAAATCACATGCCCAAATATTTAAATTGACAGATTACAAATAATCAGATGATAGAATTAGCCTTTTGCAAAAGGAAGTTCACTTTATCAGCTACTCTTCAAACCATAGTTTGAAAGATCAAACACCAAACACTAGATAATGTAATATCGAGAAACTTATGTTTCTTTTTCTTTCTCCTTTTTTTTATAACCATGGTGTCCTGTTCAAATTGTGCACACCTCAACTAATTCCACGAGATACTTGCCACCTCACACCAGCAACGAATACCATGTAACTCTGTCCACTATGACAGATGGCAAGAAATTTCTTAGTTCACTTTCCTAGACATCTGATTCACCCCCCCCCCCCCCCCCCCCCACAAACCCCTTCTCCTCCATCTAAAGAACATACAAGTTTTAAACTTTCTCCTCCCTCACTCTTGAGGAGCAAAACCCCTTCCTCCAATTCCATTTCCCCCCTTTGAATGTCCTTTTAAGTGGCTAAAATATACAAATAGCAGCTAAATATTTCCAAATAGGTAAATGAATCACAATTTTCATAAAAAAGTCAATGACATTAAATAATATGTTCAACAAACCACTAAAAAGCCCCATCACACACATATAATCACTTTCAAACAGCCTAGAATTCAGCAAAATTGAATAAAAAAACAGAACAAACTTTCACTAAACCAACAACAATTCAAGAAACAGTAAACTGATTTGTAAGAATCTGAATACATACCCCATGCAAGCTAGAAAATGACTGATCCAAGCACTGAAAGAACTAGACAGCATCATATATCTAAACATACAAGAATTACTATCCAATTCCTCTTCAAAGCTCCAAAATGAACCAGATCACAGAACCCCAAACATAAAAATCCAATCTTTTTCTGTTCCAACAAGAAAAGAAACAACAACCCTTTTCACTTTTCAAGAATCAGAATAAGAAATAGAAAGAAAATAAAAAAAGACAACTTTTTTTACCTGACCTCAGAGCAAAACCATATAGATACAAAATACAACACACTAGTTAACAGTGTATAATAAATATTGTATATATAAATAAATTAATGGAATTGAAACTGAATTCCCAAAGGGTGTTTCTAATACCTGGTGTCTCTCTCTCTCCTCTCTTTCTCTCTCTTCTTTATCTGTGTGTTTGGTTTGGTTTCAATATTGGACTAGCAAGTGAAGTGGGTTACAATTAGGTGCCTTTGTGGCTATATCTACGATGGTTCGGAGGACACGAATTAGGATAAAAAGAATTAATATATAATTAAATTTTGATTGGTTTTTTAGTATTATTAGATTTGTAATATTAGCTTCTATATTTATGTGTAGCTTCTTTTTTTTATATTTGTTACATTGTCTATTGTATTTCAGATATTGTATTATTTAATTGTTGTTATTAATAGTTATAGTGTTTTTCTTATTAATTGATATGTTTGCTTTGTTATTATATTTTTTTCATAAATATTTTAATTTGTTGTACTAGATTGAATTGAGTGAAAATCTATATATATTCTATACTGATAGAATTCACTTATAAAATTATACTAATTATATAATCGTTGTTGTTGTCATCGTGTGTACTTAATGATAAACTAATCAAAATTATACTGATTATATTATCGTTGCTATCGTTATCGCGTGTGCTTAGTGATAAACTAATGTTGTTACTAATGTACACTATATAGAATCAAAATTGAAGAATTTGATGGGTCACATAAATGTGATGCTTAACTGAATTTGGTGTTGATTAATTTTTGTGGATAGTATCAATTTGTTTGTTTCTTGTATATGTGCTTGAGAATTTTATAATAAAATTATAGAATAAATTGATAAATATATTTCTTTCTAGTATCTTTAACTTTTTTTAAAAATGTACATCATTTTATATGAATACTATGCTACATTCATTTTTATTTCTAAAAGAAATGTGTATAATTTTTTGGTGATGCTTTTTTTATTTGTTTTTTTTAAAAAAAAATAAGGAGGAAAAACAAGTAAGACTTGTAGTAATTTGAAAATTGATATTGACATTTTCGATTCAATAGAGATAGTTGAGGTTAATAATATTGAACAGTAATTTGCGTCCACTTATTTCAATAAATTTTGAACTTGCAAAATTTAAAATAATAAATGAGGTACGTTTTTTAGTATTTTTAACTTATAAAAGAAGTACATTTCATATAATTTTAAATGAGTATTACATTAATTTAGTTCATTTCTAATTTGATCTTTTGTGTGTAATTTTTTTTTTGCGAGTTTATGTACACACTTTTCCACAAATTTTGCAAGTTTGATAGGAAAAAACAAATTTTATTATATTTATTGATTTCAAAAATTAATAAAAAGATTTTAAAATAAACATTTAAGCAAATGAAAATTTAAAACGTCTCTACAAATATCTCTACTCCACTAATCCTTTGATTCTATTACTATATAGATAAGATTTAAGTGTTTTTCTTGTTGTAGTTTGAGAAGAGACTCTAACAAATATATTTTGTTAAACATTTATTTTTATTGAAAGGCATATTAAAATATTTTTCTTGTTAACATCTTAATTGGATGATTCTTTATTTTTTAAGGTGTTGAAAGTCGCCATGGACAATTTAATTAATTATAAAATTTAAAATTTTAATATCTCTTTCCATGATAAAATGGAGGTATAAAAGACACTAATTTTCGAATCTTACGTATAGAATTGTTCCAAATGTGTTGTACTTAACTTATATAAAGGGAAAATTGTTTTAAAAAATAGTATAGTGTTGTATCATATTTTAAAATACTTTGTATCTTGAATTAAAGAAAATCATTGAAATTCAGATTTCTTAATAATTTTCTAAGCTCAAGTATACATATATATATTTAAACAAAATCAATAAAATGATTTTAAAAATTACATGCATGATTTGTAGAGTGTTTAAATTGTCAAATTACATAAATATTTGTGACGTATTTTCTTTATATATAGTCGTTGAATCTCAACTCTGGTTATTATTATAAAGAGAATTAAAGTAATTGCTAAGGTATATACTTGTTTATTAGAATAATAGAAGAAGAAAAAAGTCAGTACTCAAACGCCAGAAGCTATAATTTATAGTTAACGGAATTTATTAAGTTTAATTTCTTTGTTATTTATGAAAGTTTTTCTACCCGAAACCCTAGAGAAATTTTGTCATTAAAATTCTAATGTTATAATTATTGAATCTCTAGATGAATGAAAAATTTCAGGTATATATACATGATATTAATTTGTATCTTCTTATTTGAGGTTTAGTCATTAAAATTTAATCTTATAATAATTGAATCTCTAGAAAAATGAAAACTTCAATTACTTTGTGTACTTACATGATATTAATTTGGCGTCTACTTATATGAGGTTTTTATGTTGCTAGTCATATACAATACTTAAAGCTGCAATTTATGTGATATTATGTTTGAAAATATATGTAATTGAAAAAAAAATTATAAATAGCAAAGAGTTTAAATTTAATAAGCTCAATTAGTTGCAGTTTGATTAATTATGCTTCATAGCTATAGTTTCATTTGTTGTGGATATTTTTCTTTGTATAATTTGTTTGTCAATATACAAACAAGATAAGTATATATTTTGTATTTATACATTTAGGAATTTTTCAAAATTTATACAAATCAAATGTATCTGTGAAATAATTATATATAGGCAAAAAAAATGTACAAATTCTAGATTTGTATAATTAGGCGCCAAATTATACAAATTATGAACGAGATGGTTATATATTAGTGGCGAAAAATAACTTCTTCAAATTATAATTATATTAAATAATTAACTAATATAAATTTACTTAGTTATTGAATTTTCTCAATCAAATTATAATTATATTAAATAATTAACTAATATGTTTTTCCAAATAAGGTAAATGGTGGAGTGGTAACTGAAAAAAGTTAAAAGATGTTAGTTGTATACTGGTATTGTTAAGTGTAGAAGTTTATAGCATCTAAAATAGAATTTAAGTCATATGCATATTAGTAGTCTAAAAATTATAGGATTATTTTTTTATATCTTGAAGATGTTTGATTGAACACGAATTTAAAATTGATAGAAAGATTTTTAAAATTTTGTGATAAAAAATAAGTCATAAATATTTGTATAACTCTAAATCAATTCAATACAAATCAAATGAGAATTTTTTATTTAAAAAATAAAATTTTATATTAATTATTATAAAAACATGTCATTTATAGGGAAAAGTACGCGGATAAGCAAACTTATACTATTTAATTACTCATCATAGCTATAGTTTGCTATAATTACCACTTGCGACCAATATTATACATTAATTACATGGGTTGACTTCGAGTTTGTATAATTAGTGATGTTTGTATATGTATAATTCGCCAGGATATACAAATTTTTAGCCTATATACATATACAATTCACTTCTCTCCCACTCTCTGTCCTCTCTCGCCCGCCTCTCTCCTCCCTCTCTCAATCTCGCTCGCCTCTCTTCTCCCTCTCCCAATCTCGCTTGCCATTTATACAAATGTATATGTATAATATACAATTATATACAATTATATGATTCACATCTCTCCCACTCTCTGCCCTCTCTTTCTCGCTTCTTTCCCAGTCTCGCTAGCCTTTCTCCTTCCTCTCCCAATCTCTCTTGCCATATATACAATTACATATGTATAATATACAATTATCTAACCAATATACATATACAATTCACCTTTCTCCCACCCTTTTCCCCCTCTCTCTCCTCTCTCCCAGTCTCGCTCACCTCTCTCCTCCAAATAACATGTAGCTATAAATTGTAATTATCAAACTATAACTATAGAGAGTAATTAATTATTTTTAAGTGGCTATATGTGAAAGTTTCTCTTTTTTATATATATTTTAAAGGAAAGAGCGATAGATTACATATTTACACATATATTCTACTCCCTCCGTCCGGTATTGTTTGTCATGATTTCTATATTTAGAGTCAAACTATAAAAACTTTGACTAACATTTTAAGATGTATTTTTTCATCATATTAATATGCAAAAAATTGTAATTTATAGTACTTTTTATGTAGCTTTAGAATATCTAGTTTTTTTTTGTTTACAATATCGAATTAATGTGATCTAATTTTATCTTTGAAAATTAGTCAAATTGACTTTCGATAAGCGCAACAAGACTAATTTCGGACGGGGTGAGTAATTGATTAAGGCTTGTTTGGCAGTTGGAAGGTCAAAATCAGTTATTTCAAGAAAAAGAAAATGTTTGGCATACAAATCAACCCTGATGCGAGTACTAACTATTTATACTAAATCGAAAAACGCAAGTCATGTATCATTTAAATATACAATTCATTTAACCAACATTGAACTAATATATTTTTTTTCACCTTTTAACTACTGATATCCACCATGGAAAATATGAAAAACTAATTGAAGATGATATAATGATACTTCCACCATCTACTTTTAAATGAAAGTGACAAAATGTGGGTTGAGTTTGACACAAAACAATGGAGTCATCAAAATAATTGATATCCAATAATACACCTAACAAACACTCCAATAATGTTTTGACATAATTATTAAAAGTTCGCTTAATATCCCATTTTAAAGCAAGTCCACTTTCATTCTTCATGCAACTAGGGCCAATCCTGAAAGAAACCTTTACTATTCTATAAAGGAAACAACGGTGTACCAAGTGTACTGCTACACAACGGGATCTGGGGAGGTGGAGTATATGCAGACCTTACCTGTACCTCCTCAGAGGCAGAGAGGTTGTTTCTATAGACCCTCGGATCAAGGAAGTATTCCATAGAAAAATTAAAGAAATTTGAATCTTCTCCAATGGATGAATCAGCAACTCCATTGTCAATAGTAGAAAGCAAGGAACGGGACATTTGCCTCGGTAATTAACTCAAAGAAAAGAAGGTACTAACATACTTATAGCTCATTGCAATTGTAACTATAGCACACATGACAATGTGTTCAAGGGTATATGAAGGGGCAAGAGAAATAACAGCAGCAAGAAAGCTGACCAAAGTTCAAGAAAGCAATAATGTTTAGGAGTGCGTGCCTATAGTGTAACACTCTTTGCAACAAAACTTCTACTTGCTTACTGTCCGTCCTTGAAGAGAATGGAAGCTATCCCCCTTTTCCACCAAGGTGTCACAGTTGCCTCGATCTTAGCAGGAACGAGAGAGTGAATACCTTCAGTAACTGAAGTATCCTGCTTAACCCTCATCATCACAGGCCTGAAGAGGTTACCAGCAAAAAGTCTTAATAGTCTGGTATAAGTTTTTACTTGTAACAATCTTTTAACATGGATTCCATATACCATCATTCACATCCAAAAATTACACATCAAATAAAGACAACATGTCCAATGTAACCCCACAAGTGGGGTCTGGAGAGGGTGGTGCCTCGGCAGACCTTACCCCTACTTTGGAAGGTAGAGAAGTTGTTTCCCATAAACCCTCGGCACACATCAAAGCAAACCAGCAACAAAAATTTAAAAGTTCAAATCGTGCAGTGGAAGAATTAACTAATGGCAGCAATGTTACAGCTTTTCAGAAGTGCTCTTATTCTTCGAACAACTAATGGCAGTCATTTACAGCTTTTGGTTTATAAATATGGTGTACACCATTGGCATGTCCAATTTTTAAACAGCAACTCTCTCATCTCGACTTTATTACTTGGCCTGGTTCTGTTAAGTCCATCCCAAAATTATGACTTATTTTCTTTAAAGCCCGTCGCAATGACTCCACTTTTAAGAAGTAAACATAATACATTTGACAAATCAACACACAAGGTACAGAGATGATAAATAGTGTACAGGAGACTATTCAGCAGCGAGGACTTCATATTTCAAATTCACATCAATCGGTCTGATAATTATGTTTTATTCAGGGATATGGTTAAATGGTGAGCTATTTTGTGCAGCTACCTTCCGTGAACCTTTCTACCAGAAGCCTGCCTTGCCGCATTTCAAATGAACAATATGAAATGCTATCTAACTGACTAACTCTATTTTTAAAAGAAAAATGAAATACCACCCATCCAATCCCCCCTCAGCTACAGCTTTGACATCCCTACTTAAGATGGACGAGAAAACTCCATCTCCCATCCCTATCTTCTTTTTAAAATGATGGTGGCATTTAGTTCAGCTTGAGCATGCCTTGACTAATTATACCGGTACCTTTACCTCCATAAGTACCGGATAACTATACCCACCAAAGCTCGTGTCCCTATAGTCATATCTCTATTTTAGTTCATTTAGAGAAAAAGAGATTCAAGTAATAGAACTTGTACATTTTTACACAACTGCATTATTTTTATATTAAAAGAGATAAAGAAGCCCAAGAATGCATACGTAGTTGATATGAGGCCTTCAGAGGCAAAGGTTGAATAGCCTTGTCTTTGTTTGTGCTTGGGATTAGATGTACATAGCACATATACCCGCCCACGCCGCTTGATTGTGCGACAGAACTCGCACATCTTCTTCACTGATGCCCTAACCTTCATGACTGTTAATGATGCAAACAAGGAAACAATGAGAAATTTATCAATGAGACTAGGAACTATTTTTGGTGTAAACAAGATATATTAACTAGGACAGAAGACACTTCAATTTGCCCGATTGTTTATAGGCAGCAGTTTAGATTAAGACTGTTTTACTCTGTAAGTTGTAATACTTTTGAAGGGGAACTACACTTCTGTTGCAGTATACCTGCGGATGTATAGACTAAAGTTACCAGTTTTTTTTTTCTTTAAAAAAGACCAGGAACTAGTACAAGCATTCACCAAAACAATTCTTTAGCTTTCTATATATCAGAGTTTGCAAAGCGATGAAATAAAAAAAAGGAACACGACTATGCATGAAGAAGGGACACGTATTTGTGCCTAAATGAATACATGTCTGTGTGAGAGAGAGATCTAGGGTTGGGGTTGAGGGTGGGGTGGGGATTGAGAGAAAGAGAAGGTGAGAGAGGGGGAGAAAAAAGTTGTACAACGATTTTCCAGCTATGCAAGCATACCAATTCAACATATAATGATTCCTCAGCAACATTATTTATTAGTTGAATAACAACAACTCTATTTGATAGGTATCCAGTTGAATACCAAATTGATAAGACGTATAGCTCACTTTAGAGCCAAGTTTAGCTTGCTTTTGGCCTAACTTACAATGTCCAAATCTGCATCAGATTTACTTGAGACCAATTTTATAACATGTGAAGCTCCGGAACCATGGCCTCCTTTAGTAAAGTTTGATTACTTTTGGAAGGCCATAGAAAGATAGTGGCTTTATAAGTACTAAAACTGAAATCCTCGGGAACTCTTCATATATCAGTTCTCAAATGAATAATTATCGCTTAAACAAGGAATGAAAAGTAGAATTCGGATACAAGCCTACAAGGTAAAGCATATAATTTTTACCAAAATTTCAATCAGAATAGTAAAAAATGAAGACTGAATATCACAGGAAAACGTCAAAGTTGTTGGCTTTAAGCTCAAAGCAGAATTAAAGCGTAGACATAAACGAAGACGACCACGAATGAAGAAATATCTAACTACATATCATGCATATACACACAAAAATGTAATGCAAGAAAAATTAACTGGAAGGACATATGAATTGTGCTAAATGTATGAAGTCAAATCATATCAATCAAATCTAAAAGCATTTGAAATTTCTGATTTGGAGGAAAAAATGTAGTTTTCTGTTTCCCAAGCTATTCTATTATAGTAAATTTTATTTCTTATTCCTAGTCACAAGAAATTTCATTTTAAACTTTTTTTCTATCAGCTTACCAACTATTTTAATGTTTACTACTACTACTACCCTCTTAAGGACAGATCCAATGGGTGACATGCCGCATGCCTTAGCACCTTAGGGGTCACTTGGTTGTTGGTTCGGTTTAGTTATTCATCTATTACTTATTCCATCTTCTATAAATAACACTAATATTCCCTCATTAGACACAAATTAGTTATGCGTGATTCTAAATTGCTAACCAAACATCGTATTTGATACGCTGAATTATATTCATAGCAAAACAATGCTACCAAAGATTGTACAATTCATGCAGGATTCACCTTGTAAAGTGATAGCTCATAAAGGCCAAGTGCACAACCTAGCTTTAACTGAGCATCAGGACGTTAAGCGCGATTAAGAGCCTTTAAAAACATTATCTTGAAGTTGTTTTCATCCCTTCCATTTTTTCAATCCACTTCCAGATTTATCAGATGTAAAGCACATCAAGTTTCTCAATGACAGGCATACATAATACTCCACAACCTCCACAAAATGCAAGCCGTAAAAGTTCTACTATCGATTATTCCAATTTCCATTTTATTCACATTAACATAAACAATATTCATATATTATAATCATATTACTATTCCGTCATCATTTCCTAATAACTTACTGGAATCAATTAGCACATAATCAAAACATTCAAGCCATTATCAAAAAGTGTAAGAAGAGGGGTTTAGGGTTTTAGCATCTACGAGACAAAAATGAGAAAACATGGAGAATCGAGAGAAATACATTAGCTTAACTACCTGACTTCGCCGGATAAATACAGAGATCGCCGATGAGTTCGCCGGAGAGGATTGAAGAGCCGGGAAAGTTCACAAGCCGATGGAAATCGAAAACGGGTTACTATACAATTGATTTCACCTATAGATTTGGTGGGCCAAAAACTATAGCCCAATTGGATGGTCCACAATTGAAGTCCATTTGCAATTTTGGGCTTTATTGAAAATTTACATATTTGGCAACCCGACAAAAATAATTACAAGCTTCAATCATTATACAGTGGCGGCTCAACCATATTAGTAGCACTATAAGCAAAATCGAATCGAAAACCTTAATTTTTTTTAATAAATTTTATAATTGAGATGAAAATTTGCCTTTTTCTTTTGATACGAAAAAATATTTTTTTCCTATTAAATATAGTTATGTATATTAGATATATATATTCACTAACAATAAAAACAATAGTAATATGTTTACCCTACAAATGAATTATTATTTTACTCTAGTAGAAGAGAGAGGGGTTGGGGGGGTGTGTGTGGAATAAAGCAACTTTATAATATGGTTTCTCTCATAAAAAGTGATTTGCATTAATTGGTGAAAAAGTTAAAGTAGATATAATTGTTAATTAAGAACTTAACCTTTCATTAGTCTCTAGTGACCACCAAATTACATGCATAATTAGTGCAAGATGATGCATACATAATACAAGTATACAACCAAAGATCTTGTTGGCAATCTAGAAACACTTAATATATATTTACTTTTCTATTTTAAGATCATACAATATGTCATTTTTATTTTTAATTGTAACATTTAAAAAAATATAAACAATATATAATATTATTTTAAGAAAGATTATAAAATTGCATGTTGTCATCACCAAGCATGAAATCAAGTTTAATTAAAACAAAAACCGCCGAAATTTTAAAATTTTCAATGAATAGAAAGCCAATTGTAATAATACTAATAAATCATATCATAACAATAATAAGGTCAATAGCATTTGTTTTGTATCTTAGTTATTGATAAATTTCAATTTTAATATTTGTGATAGGTCAGCATATTTCTTTTAAATCGAAGGTTTATTAGGAATGGCCTTACTATTCACGTAAATAAAAGAGTTAAATTTGTGTATATTGTATCCTCTTCACACAGTCAAACTTCACTTATGAGATTACATAGAATGTTATTATTGATGTGATTATTTGTTTATTACTAGTATCTATATGTTAAACTTGTATTGTTATTCTAAATCTGATGGAGTCTAAAATTTGAACAGGCATGATATACAGTAAGTTGGTCTAGTCCTTCGCCCAACCTTTGCTTGTTTTAATGACCAAGTTGAAGCGTTCAACATTGGTCGACCATTTTCATTTTTGAGATTAAACTTATTTAATAGAAACTCATGTTATGTCATCTTTCACCTTTTTTCGCGAGAATGATAATATAGTTATAAATATAAGGGACCAAATTACATAAATCACATACTGTTTAGGCAAAATTACAACTTATCCCTTAAAAGTTTATAATTACAAAAATTCATCAAAACGGATACAATAATATAAGCGTTGATACATTAATCTAATGTGAGAGATACATTAATTTGATGCGCGAGATACACTAATATGATGTGTGAGATACACTAATCTGATGCGCGAGGTACATTTTATACATGATACATTAACTTGATGCGCGAGATACACTAATCTGATGCGCAAGGTACATTTTATACATGTTACACTAATATGATGTGCGAGATACATTAATGTGACGCGCGAGATACATTAATGTGATGCGCGAAAATGATAAATTTTGAAAATTTATAACACTTATTGAAAATAATGGTAGTAAGTAAACTAAAAGGTGAGATTTCTGTAATTAATCCATAATATAATTCAATATAATATACTTAATCAAATATCATAAGCACCAAATTTGCTAGACAGGTAAATGCATGAACATTTGACACAAATCACATCAAGATATCTAATTAGTGATTAGAGAAGTTAATATTTATCCTAAAAAGCCTAAGTCATCCTTCTTTAATGACTCATTTTTCATGTATAATTGAAAATATTGCCAACCATAAAGCAAAAGTGAAACTCCTCTCTACCACCCAAATTACTCCTACACAACTTGACAAAAAATATATATCACTTTTTACTATATAAAATTATTATTATTACATACTTTTTTGGTAAAGTTGAAGTCATACACACATATGTGACAGGAAATCAAAAGTGTCACAATTTGATTAGCTAGCTTTCGTTAATTAATTAGAAAAGTTCTAATCAAGAATGAGGTAAGCCAATTAAAAATCGACAAAGATGACAATGTTGGTATAATGTGGCCCAAGAACATCGATTAACATTGTCAGCATAAATCGAGGGACATCCACTGAATCATAGAAACTCACTAAACTAATACATAAAAGGGAATATGCGCATAATTAAAGAAGAATTTAACATTTAAAGTTTACTGAAATACATTCAAAAAGTCAATTGATTATAAGTAAGTTTCATATTTTAACTCGATCAAAAAACTATTTAATTATTGAGTTCCAAACTGATTATTTTCTTCTATATATAATACTAAATTTTTATCATAAATATAAAATTCATACAAAAATTACTAAATTTTCAATCGGATTATACGTTTCATATTTTAACTCGATCAAAAAACTATTTAATTATTGAGTTCCTATATATAATACTAATTTTTTATCATAAATATAAAATTCATACAAAAATTACTAAATTTTCAACCGGATAAATAACACGTATAATGCTCAAATCATAATAAAATGTGATAAGAAACGAATGCCGTAAAATGGATGATGATCTCGAGGATGATGCAATTAAAAAGTGGTTGAGATTTATAATATGATTTTAAATAAGTTTCATAACATTGGTGGAAGAGTAAAAAGATACAAATTGTTAATTAAAAAATTAATCTTTTGTTGGCCTCTATTGACCAAATTAAAAGCATTAATAGTGCAAGATGATGTATACACAACACTATTTAAGATCTTGTTGGTAATATAGAAACACTTGTATTTCTTCATCTATTCTATTTTTAGATATATGCAATTACATTAAATTATTAAATTATGTCATTTTGATTTTAATTGTAACTTTTAAGTATTATAAACATCATATAATGTCATTTTCAGAAATATTAGTATAAGATTTGCATGGCGTCATAATGAAACATGAAATCAAATTTAAGAAAAGACGAAAAAAGCCGGATCTTTTAATTTTTCTAATGTATAGAAAACAAATAACTATAATATAATACTAATAATAAGGTCGATAGCACTTTTGGTCCCTCTAAATTTTAATTTTAATTTTCGTAATATTTATGAAAGCTTGGGGAGGGTATCAAGAGGAGGACGATGAGAAATTGTCTAATTTTGAGAATTAATTTGGATTCATATTAAAATGATCGATTACATAAATCATTCATTTTATAAGGAGATATTATTAGAGCGATATATGAACACGAAAAAAGACTAGCTCTTTTACACAGTGTTCAAAGACATCTTTTAAAAAAATGTATAAACATTGAAAAAATAAATATGATAAGTTTCTAGGGAGGTCATTTGGAGATGTTTGTAGTTTAGAAGTGTGTAATTGACTAAATTATAAAAATTAATGACATGTATGATGTAAACAATATCCAGATTAGAATAGCAAATGGTAGCTTAGAACACTTTATGATCGTGATGGAGTTGCACCAGAGATCATCAGCCCTTAGTCCATTCCCTTTTCCTTTAGTAATGGACAATTCGAGACGTCATATTCAAGAAGAAGTGTTGTGGTGTATGTTACTAAGAGATGACACAATATTGGTTGATGAGACTATGTGAAATTAATGATAAGCTAGGTGTTTTGATAAAGATCCTAGAGCCTATAGGGTTTTAGGTTAAGCATGACTAAAATAGAGTACCACGAGTGCAAATCTATGTAATGTATGATGCAAAGGTTGGAGTGAAGATCGATCACATGTCATACCCAAGAGAGGTAAATTCAAGTATCTTGATCCGTAATTAATGATAACGTCACATGTCGTATTGGATGGATGTAGGTGAAATGAAGGCTAATCTATGAGGTAATGTACGATAAGAGTGTGTTATTAAGACTTAAATGTAAATTCTAGAGAGTTATGACTAAATCAATGTTATAATGTAAGGTAGAGTATTTGACTGATTCAGAGCGCCCCTAATATGGTTGTAATTCAGGAAAACTTCTTGTTAGCATACATCCATACCTATATATTGATTTTTAGTTATACCTTTAAATATTATGTATTTTACCAATAATTAAGAGTTTCTTACTATATATTGATAATACTAAAACTATATACACATATTTTTGCTACCAGACACACAAACAAAGAGAAAAGCGATCTCGATGGGAAATGATCGAGCCAAGCGAGATGGGGAGAGAGATAGTCACGTACCCCAGATGCATGTAAATCACACCAGGTTACGTGTATTTTTAGTGTGAATTCACATGTATTTGGGATAATACCAAATACATAGGCAAGTATTCAACAAGATGCGAGGGAGGGGAAGGAGGCTATCAAGATTTGTCGATATATCTGAGATACATGTGAATCTACTTGGAAATATTATATCTAAAATACGTTACACCCAATTTTAACTTTATGTGTCCTGAGATACATGTATCTGGATACACCAAAATATGATAAAATTTATAATATGACAAATTAAAGTATATCTATGTAATTAACTCCTAAATCAATATCATCTCCATAAATGCCAAAAAAAAATGTTATCCAATATATACATGAACACTTGACCCAAATCAAATCACATCAAAATATGTCATTGGATTAGTGAACCACAAAATTGTTAACTTTATTATTGGCTAATGATGTCAATAGTTATCCCAAAAGCCTAAATCAACCTTCTCCAATGACTTAATTCTCATGCATATATATTTCAAAATATTCTTGCTAACCTTAAAAGCAATAGTGTAATTCCTCTCCACCACTAAGCAAATTGACAATTCTTTTTTAAACTTTAATAAAAATAATAATTAATCTTAAATACTTTTTTTCTTAATCAAACATATATTGACAATAAACAATGAATTAAGTACATGCTAGAAAAAAAATTACGTGTCACAACTTGATTAGCTAGGTTTAATAAATAGAGAAGTTTTAATCAAGAATGAGGTAAGCTAAGTTATATTATTGCAACTTTAATATAAAGTTGGTAACTGAAAATACCAGATTTCTCCATCATTGACCCAATAAGAGCACTATACTTTTATTTATTATTATTATTATTATTTTTATTAAAATATTTAGACAACTTAAATTAATTATTATTTTGAGGAAGGATCTTGGAAGCATCGTAACATATCATATTATTCTGTTTGAATATTCGTTAGTGAAATCATTATAATATAAGGTGGAGGTAATTAAGTCCTAATTATACACCTCATTAAAAATAAAATTAATTTTTTTTTCTGGACATGTTAGTTATTATTAATTAATAGTAAATAGCTAAATTATAGTAACTATTAAATTTCTAATAAGATAAAAACTATAGTCATTTTCGAAAATTTTGCAATACTAAATATACTAGTTGTGTTGCCCCGACATGTTCCAGCATCTTCCTTGACTAAATATGTCGATATTTTCATGAATTTATATTTCATTTATTCTTTTATACATATTTAATTATATAAAGAGATATTTATAGGTTACAGATTTGAGTTGTGAAAATAGTTTTCATGAATTTATATTTCATTTGTCATCTTATATGTATTTAATTATATAAAGAGATATTTATATGTTACAGATTTGAGTTGTGAAAATAGTCACATATGTTTGTATTATGGTAGATAGTTTATATTATATCCCTCGTAGTGAGTCTTTCTTCGAATCCTGCTAATATGAAATGTATTATGCACCAAATTACACTTCTTATTTTACACTTTTTTTTTTGTTTCCTATCCGATGTTCGAAGTCTACATTGAATTTCTAATAAATTTTAGATTGCGTACTATAAGATTCATTTAGAGATAACGCTTTTAATAAAAAGAAATTTTATACTTAAAATTTGAATTCAAAAATTTTATTTAAAGGTAAAACAATTATACTAAAGTACGACAATCCATTTTGCACATATTTTATTAGACATTCTATTTTTCTGTTTTGTCAGTTTCTATTTTGCAATAATGTTGCCGACAACATTATTAATTAAACAAAATATTAAGGTTAAGCTAATAAATCAATGTTTTTTTTTTATCTGCTAGATAAAATATTTTCTTGTAAAAGTCGATCATTAAATAAGTGTTGAACAATTGATATATTTATATGATCTGTCGGTTATTAATTAGTAGCAGAAAAATAATTTACAAAAAATCACAAAGAAATCTTTAAAAAAATAATTAAAAGATCTAAATATTTATACTAATAATTATAATGAATAAAATATTATTCTTCTTATTAAAGAAATAAAATTCCTTTTAAAGAAAATATTTTTATTAACATGCGAAGTTCATTATTTTAATGCTTGATAACTGTGAATAGTTTAAAAAAGAGAATTGCATAAAATGACAGACTAATAATATAAAATAAATATAGTAGCTACCGTTTGATTTATTCATGTTTCATATCAAACTGTTTGTCAGTCTCTCTCTCCCTCATATTCTCGCTCGCCACTCCCCCTCGTATTTTCGATCGCCACTCTCTCTCTCTCTCTCGCTCGGTTTCTATCGCTCTCTTCTCTCGCTTTATACAATAGAATTGTATAAATTGTGTTTCTAATTGTATAGAGCAAGAGAAAATTGTTTATACACATGTAAATACATATATTTTGTCATATACACTTATAATATACAATAACACTCCCCTGCCCAAGTCTCTTTTGTCTTTCTCTCTTTCTGGTTTTATACAAATTCAAATTGTATATAATTTCTCTCTTTCTCGTTTTACACAATTCGATTCAATTGTATATTCCCTGCGCAAGTCTCTTTTGCCTTTCTCTCTTTCTCATCTTATACAAATTCAAATTGTATATATTTGTCTTATACACTTATAATTATACAATTTGTTTTATACTGTTCGTCTTATACAATTTTCTTCCCAAATCTCTTCCTCTTTTTCGTTTTATGCACTTCGTTTTATACAATTTTCTACCAAATCTCTTCCTCTTTTTTATTTTATACACTTCATTTTATACAATTTGCTTCAATTATATATGTATAGCGAATTATACATGTATATATTTGCTATAAAATACAAATATATAAATTTTTATATAGTATACAAATATAAATTTTATATTTGTTGAAAATTGATCAAAAGTGAATTTGGTAAACGTATCGTACGAAAATTCATTTCGAATATTCATTATAGATTCCTTTTAGTTTCCTTGTAAAAGCAATTTCTTTACTATCAATCACCTTTTAGCCAATCACTTCATGTCATCTTTTTTATAACTTAAACCAAAAATAATGTAACGATGATAAAATTAAACAATTTTGAATAGCATAGAGATAAATTTGAATATTTATTTATGGAAAAAAGATAAAAAAAAAAAAGATTATGACAAAAATCCATTATCCACCGTCAACTCTTCCCCAACCATCCGTTATCCTATTGATGATGTCTTTCATTGTTTTCTTGTCTGCCCATAACATATAATCCTTTCGTTTCGAAAAAATAATAATTTAATTTGATGTGATATAAATATAAAAAAGTTAAAAAAATTCGTAATTTTATAATATTAGAATCAAGTTATATCAAGTTCGTTAAAATATTATTTAATTTTATAATTTTAAATATGTCATATAGAAAACTGAATTAAAATAATATTATAAAAACATGAGTTAATTTTTTAAAATAAATTTTATAATCATAAACATGTGTGAGATATATTAAATTTGTTCTATCATTATCTTTTTGTATAGTTAGTTTAATTATTTGTTATCAAAATTTATCATATTATTTATTTTTTTTCTTATTATTTCGAGCTCAACATAAGTGCCTATACTTGTAAATTATGACGTTACACATGGTTTGTCTTTTTTTTTTTTCATTTCCTTATTATTTTATCCATAAGGTTTTCTTTTTTCTTCTTTTGTTGTCACTTCTTGTTGCCCCATTATCTTTTGTCTTTTTCTTTTTTATCTACATTTTCTTGAAAATAACGGTCGCCAACTACTTTTTTTTTTTTTTTTTTTTAGGCTTTTCGTTATCGTTATTTACTAATTTGATGAATTTAAATTCATAAAGAACAAACACACTCAAAGGAAGAGTATGTAAAGCTTTTTCCATCTTGAGGTTATATTCATCCCTAGGCCCGGGGGCGGAGTTATCTTCGAGGTTTATCCGAATTTTCTTAGGTGAAAAATAATTTTATATATATATATATATATATATATATATATATATAATATATATATATATATATATATATATATATATATAATATATATATATATATATATCGAATTCCATTCGATTATTTATTTTTACAGATTTTGAACCACTTTATTAAAAATATTGACTCGATCTCTGCCTAGGCCGATTTAAATTCAGAAACTTTGATTAAGTGTATTTTGTATAGCGAAAAATATCAATTTTCTCATGTTCAATTAGTTAATATTTATCAAAAAAATTTGGTAAAATTTCTTTTTTAGTAAAAGTTGGGGAAAAAAAGTAAAAACTAAGCTTAATACGTGATTTCATATTAATTAATTGTGTCCTTCGCATTCTCCAACACACTCATATTTATCTTTACGTTCATTCCCATCCCCACCGGTACCCCCACACCTCTACTCATATCCCTACGTCTCCTAGTATTTATCAAAATTGTTTACAAGTATTTTTAAGATGATATTTTTTTAGTTAGTGTATATATATATATATTGTTTTGTAGACAAGTGTTGTTTCTTGAAACAACTTTTGAATTTGAGGCTAGCGTTTATTTCAAAAATAAAAATAAAAAAATAAAAAATAATATATATATATATATATATATATATATATATACACTAACTATCGAAGAACATACCTTTTTACTTTCACGAGATAAAAGATAAAAAAGGATAGGGTTAAAATTTTAATAAAGGAGGTATTTTAAAAGATTTGATAAGAGTATATAATTATTATTATTTTTTTGATGAAGTACTAATTTTTTCTAATAAAATATCCAACTACGTCATTAATAATTATATATTTTATGAGTAAACGTATAAAATTTTTTAAAATCAAACAAGTTTATTTTTTTTAAAAAAAAAATATTTTTCTATATGAAACTTTGCTTTATAGATTTTTTTTATTTTTTTATTAAATTTAAATTAAGTAGTTACTTTTAACTTTTTATATAAAATTTTAATAATTGAAAAAAAAAAGTTTAAATTTAAAGTCGAAGTCAAATCGATTAAAATTTTTAATTGACTACCAAACAATTATCTTGTTTCCTCTAGATTTTAAAGTTGTAGCTCTCTAATTAAAAAGTTATTATAATAAGTAAAATTAATTTTGAACTACTTTAAAATGAACAAATTTATTAATTATTATCTAGAAAGTAATTGAGAGCTCTTTCAAAAACGTGGAAAATGCTCAAGTAGTAGTAGTTGTTAGATTTCCAAGTTATAACTCTTTAGTTATGATTTATTTTAATAAATCTTGAAAATTATTTTCAACTAGCGAATCACCTATCTGAATATTTTATAAGTGGTGTTGATATTTCAAAATAAATAAATAACAAATAATTGATATAAAAATATTAAATTACTATAAATTATTTAAAAATATACTAATAAAATATAAATCAAATAAACTATTACAACTCTCCTCGATGAGTTTTCATATTTTGAAATGTATTCATAATAGCCTCATTGGGATAGTGCTAAATATTTCTTTCTATATATAAGGCACCAAAGAACTACTCAAAGCTCATCATCCGTTCAGTTTCTTAAATCTGTCTTAACCAACTTCATAGCCGAGAAAGCTCTTTCAACTGTAGCAGTAGCCATCGACAAAAGTAAGCAAATTTAACTAGTCGAAACAGAAGAGGATAAGTTATATGTTTCTTCGTCTTTATGAGTATCTTGAAAAGATTAGAAAGTCCATTAAGACCGAAGAACCTTATAATGATCTCTAACATCAACAATGAATTTTCAAGCTGAAAGTGAAGGTCAACTATAGAGGTGTTGAACTTGATTTTGAAAGACTGTGAGATACTTTAGAATAATATCTCTCCATTGTATTGGTCTGAATTACAAATTTAAATAAATTAGATAACTCTTAACAATTTCAAGAAATTAAATCTATAGAAGGTGATATTCAAGAAATTTCAACTAAAAACTAAAAGGATGGGAGATAAATGTTAGGTTTTGGAGCCTGATTAATATATATAACTGTTTACGCGATTTAACCTCCGTGGTGAGGTTGCCAGAGGGTTATGGGGGATGGGAGCCCCCCATCCGAAGGAGGGGTTCGGGGCAGCGCCCCGACCTAAATTATAGGCTGTACTATTTATTCTCCATTTATTCTTTGTAACCAAAAATGCTCTAATTTTTTAATATATATACCCCACCGCCGTGGAAGTTTACTCACGGGGTGTTACCACGAAATATTTTTTAATATATATATATCGGCTGACCCCCCTTGATATAAGGTGGGTCCGCCCCTGTCTAGATTGATACCAAATACTTGCAAGTCTAGACACACATCATGAGATATATAACTGAACATGCACTTTAAGTATTCCGTTTTGATCGTGCTCAAGTTGGAATATTTTGATTCCAGGATATTTCTATAAACGTCTAACCTCGTGTTAACTTTGCTTCGTGTCTCGTCAATAAGTACTAGGTCATTTGTAAATAACATTCACCATAGCATCTCTCTTTGAATCTGTCATGTTAGTACGTTCATCGCCAATGCAAGTAATAATAAGTCAAGAGTGGGCCGCTGGTGCAGTTACATTATGACTAAAAAGTGTTATAAATCACCACCCTCATTCTTGTATCGAGTCTTAGTGCTATCATATATGTCCTTGATCTAACTTCCCGCTCCTATCGTTATGGATAGGTCAATAGTGAAAGAAATCAAGTCAGGAATTTTTTTGGATAGTGACAAAAATTCTAGGCCAGGCCAAACTCAAACGCAATCTGCGCAAGATGATGTATATGGCAATCAAGGAATGGATTGAGGATAATGTCTAAGCTTGGGTTTAATTTTCTAGTAGCGAATACATTAAGAAATTCATAGGGCTTTTAGAAATTGAATTTGGATAAATAAAAATATAGGAATCAAACTTGGCATGAAAGTGTTAGTATGAAACTTCATGGATCAAAGGTATGTTGTGAAAATGAAGATTTTTGGGGAGGTTTACGAGTCTTTGATTCGTGCAAGTTGCTATAGTAGGAGTCACGTTGTTATAGTATGTGTCACACTGTTATACCAGGACACTGTGTAAGCGCATAGGAAAAGCTCGGTTCTTTAGAGTTTTCAAGGGATGATTCGAGGTAGGTGATGGTTTGTGTGTTTTCTAAAGTATATAATGTGTGCATGTTAACTGCCTTGGAGTATTATATGTGCGACGTATGTAGGAGAAACTAAAAGGCTAATGTGAAGTGACTTGATTTGATAAACTCATACACTGAACCTTTTATTTACTTGTTTCAAGTTGGTTGTTGTTTGTGATTGATGATCAGCTCGAATACCACACTGATACAGAATACTAATGGTTGCTTAGATACTTGTCTAATATGAATCATTTATGGTTGGCTCGAGTACCACGCCAGTAGACTAATATAGCTTGTGTGTGGTTTTAATTAAAGGACCATGTATATGAATTTTGTGATCATCTGGAACATGTTTTATGTATGTACTGGTTAAATTAAAGTTGTCATTGAAAATCTGTATTATGTTATGACTGTTGGTATATGTGTTGGTATGTATTACTATTATGTAGTTAGTTGTGTACATTCACATTTTGGAACTACCATATGAACCTATCAGTACATTATATTTGTATACTGATATTGCACTTGCTCTATTTTTGTTAAGTATATGACACATTTCAACGGTTGTTACGAAGCCTTAGTTAAAGGACATTTGACCATTTAATCCAAAGTTGAGCTACTCTTTAATTTGGGCTGCCATGAATTTTTCTCCACTTCTTTGTCCATCTTTTCGGACACAAATTTTTTAGATTTCTAGGTTGATGTTTCTAGTTTTCGGGGTTGCAGCCTCATTCTTGACTATTTAGAGTTTTGGCACCATGACCTTCAGGTTCTAGGAAATTTAATTTCGCATTGATTTTGTTAATTAACTGAGCTTATGGGAATTCAATCTTTTAGTGTTTTCAAATCGTTTTTCGAACATTTTATATCGTGACTTTGTTTCTTATAATGGTTTGATGAGTTTGGATTGATAGTTGGTTCTCCCATCAAAGGGTTGTGTTGGTGCCACTGCCGGCGGACTAGGATCGTGACACTTAATCATTCTAATGTAAGTTACAAGAATACCTCTAGCCTACAAACATCCCCAAAGAACCTCTTTTAGGACTTCATATATGTTTTTTCCCTAACTTCATAAACACCATATGCATCTTTTCCTTTCTGTATATTACTCTATTAACCTCTTCACACGGTGAATGACTTTAGTATTCAACCATGCTGACATGAATTCAAATTAATTTTCAAAAATAGACACACCCTTCCTCATTGGCTCACTTTCATCACTTTCTCTCAAACTTTCATAGTGTGACTAAACAACTTAATACCCATCCCTATAATATTGCAACTCTAAATATAACTTCTATTTTTGTACAAACAAAATCATCCAACACCACCTCTAATCTTTGGGCGTCTTCATAGTCCTAAGAATGACATTAAAATTTTTTACGAGTCACTTCATATCTCATGTCTTGTCTGTATTCTTTTAAAATTTACCACTATCTTATCTGTATTTTAGATCACACACTACATATTAAACGTGACACATATAGTATGTATCACATCCGTCAAAATTATTTTATTCTCATCTTTGATTCACTTCACTTGATTAGATCACGAATCTTCCACTAATTTACCTTGGCTAGTATGTACAATTTCTTATCCCCACCTTTGTCCCCATATTTAAATTCAGCACCAATAGAAAAAAGAAAAAAAGGACAAATAAAGGCAGGACCCTTGTCCTAACTCCCAACTCCAATCAAACTAACTCATTATAATTTAATGTTGTTTGTCCTGGATCCTCTTTCTCTTTCCTCAAAAGAAGGAGAAAAAAAAAAAGAAAAGGAAAAGACCTACTTCATGCTTTGCATTCTTTGACTAAACAATGTGAAATCTCAATAATTGGCATTTCTTTACTTGACATGAGTTGTGTGGTCATTAAAGAATGAAGACTTTGAATACCAACCAACCTACATACATGTGAATGCATCACCAAGACTTCTTTCTTTTAACTAACATTTTATTAGTAGTAAGAGCCAAATTAAGGGGTGTAGCCTTTACAAACTCTGAAAAGAGGCTAATTTAATTCAGACACGCATAATGAAAAAATAATATTGTGGTATAGTAGATAAGGTTGTTTCTCCTTTAACTAGAAGTCTTATGTTCGAATATTAAGTACGACAAAAAAATCATCGATAGGGAGAGCACTTCCGATCCCCAGAATGGAACTCCATGCATGCGAATCTGGATTAGTCAAGCTTTAATGAAAATATTATTTGCATTTTTTATCGTTTTTATCGTTATTTTGTGATGGTTTTTAGTTTTTGTCTTTTGATGCAAATAATTTTTTTTTTTAAATGAAAAAACTTATGTTTCACTAGACATAATTTAAATGAAAAATAGGATCAAGTAAAATGGAACGGAAGGAGTATATAATCGTAACAATATCGAAAATTATTTATGGTCTGATAAGAAAATAGCAAATGAAATTAGATTTATTGTTAAAAGGTATTAAAATTTGTAAAAGATAATTTCGAAAAATATAAAATGTTGTATAGTATTTGATTTTGTGTTGTAATTTTTGATTGATTCGAATTGTGCACCTACCCCCAAAACACCTAACTAAGATTAAAAGGTGTGCTAAAAGGTGTTAAACATACAAAAATACAAAAATTGTAAATTTAATTATGTCCTTCCTAAACAACAACACAAACAAAATGATACATAACACTAAATAACAATTTTCAATTTCATGAAAAATTTCATTATTTAGAAAAACAAATTCATACTTATTTTAAGAAAAAAATTCATTGATATTATCCGATGATAAATCTTTTAATAATACAATGTACTCATTCTTTTAATTTTAATAAAATTCAACCATTTTTGACTAATTCTATATTAGTATATTTAATAAATCTTTTTTTTTTTTCATTTGAAGCAGCTTTAATATACAATTGAAAATGGGTCAACCCACTTGAATTGACTCAAACTTTGTCATAAAATCACATACTTCATGTATTCAAAAATCACCTTCTATACAAATTAAAATACATGTAAAATATTTCTACCTTTTACAATTTTTCCTTTAAATACACATAAATAAAATTACACAAATTCCTTAAATTAAAAGGAAAAAAAATCCTAATTAAAACTACTCTCCCACATGATGAGCACATGGACAACTCCTGCTCCTTTTTTTCTTAAATTCTTAAAAAAAAAAAAAAAAAAAAAGCTATTTACGTTTTCATCGTAATTCGAGCATTTCAATCATGAAATACACGCGATCTCTTCACCTTTAATTAAAAGATCATGTATTTACATCTTAATATAGAGAATCTTTTTTTCTAAAAATCAGATCTTCCTAAACTGATCATATACGATGCAAATTTTCGAACATCAAATAATTAAAAGAAAGTATGACTAAGTAATTTGTACATAAATTAATTTGGATAATAATCGCGAACCCAAATGGATAGTTAATAGGAATAAGTGACCCGGTTGATGACCCGACCCTTGAGCATAGCACTGTAGAGAGCGGCCCGATTAGCCGGCATTTCTTCCACTTTCGCCCTCTTGTTTAATTCATTCGAATTCGAATTTGAGAAAGCAGAGAAGACTTCATTTTTATTTCCGCGACGAAAATTATTATTATTAAAATGACGAAGCTTTCTATATTCTTCACTATTCCCACTTGGCTCCACCACATCTTCTGCAAATTTCACCCTTTTCTTCTTCTTCTCCTTCTTCTTTCTATCTAAAATAAAAAATAAATTTAAAAAAACAATTATTAACATAAGAAATTAATATATATATATTTTTTAACATTATCAATATATTTTAATTCCTTATAACAATTATCTCTCTCCTATCATTTCATATGACAATATTGTTGGGTTATCCTCGGAAGTGAGAGGAGCTGGTGGTCAATTTATAAGTGTGAGTAAAAGCCTCAACCTTTGAGCTAGCTTTTGGGTTGAGAAACCACCAATAAATATTTAATTAGACAAAAATTAATTTTGCATAAATTAAAATCATTTTGAAATTTGTGATTTTAAACATGTTTTTTTACGATCACTAAAGTATTTCATATGGTATAAAATTTGAAAAAAATAGTATCTTCAATCTCCCCCAATCCTCATTATTGACAAGACACATGACCTTGTGCTAAAGTAGTACATAACTTTGATATTAAATGAAACAGACTAAAAAGAAAAGTGTGTCATACCTGTAGATATGCAGGATCGAGGAGGGATATTCGAAATTGAATTGAAGGAAAATTCTTGAGATTTTTGAAGACGAAAAGTGGCTAAAAGGATCATAGTGCCAGCAGATACAGCCATGGCTGTGGCAAATACAACACCTTGAGAAGTCAACAAAGAAGACATAATTGAAAAAGAAAAATTTTTGAAATTGAAGAAATAATGGTGAGGACTTTGTTGGAGTTATAAGTAAGAAGGATTAATCAAAGAAGACAAGATATATATATATAAATAGTATAAAGTTTGTGGAATTTTTTATTTTTTTTTGAATTTATTAATCTTCTAGATGAAATAAAGTAATGAGGAGGAAGGGTTCAATTATTATTGGTTTAAATTAATTGTTTTGTTGGTTAGACTTTAAGAAAAAATAAAATAAAATGTGGAAGTGTATTTGATGGTGTGGCAAAAAAAGGCTCAATGGAAATGAATATGTCAGCATAAATTTAAAGGCTTTTGGTTAGAAAGAGAGGGTACTAGACACTACCAAAAATATTAATATTATTTTTCCACCTTTAAATATTCAAATATATATCACGTATATTTTGATTGAATCGATGAGAAAAGAAAATTTTATGAAAAAAATAAGTATTTTTATTGTTTCAATGAATTTTCAATATGCTGATTCAATGGAGAAATTCATATTTTATAGAACGTTTTTACTGATTTGTGGTGAAGAAAACTTTAGTTTCTAATAATAGATTTACTATTTTATAAAAAAAAATTATATTTATTTTGATTTTCTTTTACTATATATATAAATTATGAATTATTAATTTAGCTCATAAAAAATAGAGTCCACCCATAAGGGGTAGGCTAAAACCCAACGATTTTAGTAATTACTATAACCCAAGCAAAAAATTAATTTGATTAGATAATTTCCCCTTTTTTTCTTAAATATTTGTAAAGATAGATAAAATATTTTATTTGTTAAATTATGAAGAACAATATTTAAAAACTAAAAAAATTATAATATTAATAAAATAAGTAAATATTCTTTATTTGATCGTGCACATCACGGCAATACCACGTTTAAAACTACAGTGTGAACTCCGATGTCAATTCCTTGCTAACCAAACGTTATTCTAGGAAAGTTACGTATTTGACCGATCGACGGAATTATGAATTTATATTGTTGGGAAGTAGGAGAACAAATAAAATAGTTTTGATGATTGATAAAGTGAAGGCATGGTGTCGTATGTGTACAATTATGAGAGATTGCGGCGAAGAAGAAAAAGAATTGAGGCAAAGAAGAAAAAGTGCAGAATTGTAAAGAAGGAAAAGAAGGAAACAAATATGGAAATAAATAAAGAAGGAAAGAAATAAAAAAGTAGCAATTCAAGTCAAAGAAGGAAAGAAGCAATCCAAGCCAAAGAAGGAAAGAAATAAAGAAATTACAATTCAAGTCAAATAAGGAAAGAAGTAAATATAGACAAGTTCAAGAAGGAAAAGGATTTGTAATTCCTTTCCTTGTAGAAGTTGAAGGCAAATCAAATCTATAAAAGGATCAAGAAGTTGAAGAAAAAAAAGTGTCTTTGCAATCACAAAAATTGAGAGAATTTTTCCCGCAAAGCCAGAACGATAGGTATTGCATATTCACAAAATATATCATCTTGAGAGCAGTATTTTCTGGAGAAAAAACGCAGGTCTTCGTCACAAAAACGCAGGGACCAGGTTCACCTTCAGCACAGCAAAATAAAGACCAGGTTCACGAAACCTGTTCTACTCAGAACTATTGGATATTGAAGTTTGATCAATTAAAGTCTAGGGTTATTAGTCTTTGTTGATTTGTTCTAGGTTTATTATTGAGTTGTAATAATTCCTAGATTTGTAACAAGAAGTGGGTTTGACTTCTTGGGAGTTGAGTCTTGAGAGAATTGTACAAAGGGTGGGTTTGACTCTTTGTAGGGTTGAGTTTCAGTGAGGGTTGTAACAAAAGGTGAGTTTGGCCTTTTGGAGAGATCGATTGTAGTCAATCGAGAGAGGTAGTAGAGATAAGGCTTTCTGATTATTGAGTTGTAATCACAAAATCTTATAGTTGAATTAATAAAACGAGGTTTTTCCTTCCTTGAGTGAGGAAGGTTTTTAATTTAATAAGTGTTTGTGTCTTTACTTAAAAGCAACTTACAAGAACCTGGTTCTTGTTCTGGGGTAAGGTTTCTTCAATTGGTATCAGAGCAGGTCTTTTCGTTAAAAGATTCACACCTTGAAAAGGATCAATGGCTGCACCACCTACACCACAAGAAGGAGCTTCTCAAACTCGACCACCACTATTTAATGGAAAGTATTATGGATGGTGGAAAAATCGCATGATGGATCATTTACTAGGAGAAAATCCAGACCTATGGGGAGTCGTGTTGGATGGTCCAACCATACCCATGAAGAATGGAATAGATGGAACCACTCAAGTACCAAAAGATAGGAAAGAATGGAATGCTGCAGATAAACTTGCAATTCAGAACAATGCTAAAGCAAAAAAGATCTTGATATGCGGAATAGGTCCAGATGAATACAATCGAATATCATCATGTCAAGATGCTAAAGCAATATGGGAAACTTTGCAAACTGCGCATGAAGGAACAACTCAGGTAAAGAAGTCTAAAATAGATAACTTGAACAGACAATACGAACTGTTTCGAATGACAGAAGGTGAAACAATCCAAGAGATGCATACCAGGTTCACTGCTATCATTAATGAAATCTACTCACTAGGTGAAATAATTCCCAATGGGAAAGCAGTCAGAAAACTTTTGAGTGTTCTTCCAGAATCTTGGGAAAGTAAAGTAGAAGCCATTACTGAAGCCCGTGATCTAGATAAGTTAGCTATGGATGAAATCATTGGAAATCTCATGACCTATGAACTCAAGAAAAAACAAGAAAAGGAAATTGGAGGCAAAAGAAAAGAGAAGAACCTGGTTCGTACAGGCAAAACACCAGAAAATTTTGAGGACGAAAACATTGCGTTAATGACCAAAAGGTTCTCAAGAATGTTAAAAAAGGGACATGTGTACCACAAGAGGAATAGTTCAGAAAAAGAAAAGGAAATCAAGAATGATAAGTACATTCCCACAAACAGAAGAATGACCAATCAAGAAGCAGATCTTTCAACTAGAAGAGCCTTTGCCGCTATGGGGGACTTATCTGAAGAAGAATTTGAGGATGGAGGGTTCGAAAATCAGTCACTACTTGCAATAGAACAATCAAATAAATATGATTTTCTTGCACTCATTGCTGAAACAGATTCTGAAGATGATGAAGAAGATGACAAACAAAGCAAGGTAAGTTTTCATCACATCAAAGTAAATATTGAATCATATTCTAAAAAGGAACTAGAGTCCTTATTGAGTACTCTTATAGATGCATATCAGTCTGTCAATCTGAAAGAGAACAAGTGATGGAAAACTATGCATCTTTAAGAGAAGTCAATGACAATCTTGAGAAACACAATCACTTTCTTCAAAATAAATTAAAAGAACAGATTAAAATCTCAGAGTTAAGTCACAAGGGCAAAAACTCTGCTAGTGAACTTCAATTAGCTCTAGAAGAAAAAATAAAATTGTTAACCATAGAATGTCAAGCTTTAACAGAAAGGAATAGGTTGCTACAAGAAAATCTTGATAATACCAAACTGGATCTGGAAAGAAATCTTAGATGGACCAGGTCCTCTGAAATTTTAACTCAGATTCAAGAAAGGCAAACCACTAGTCGAAGTGGGATAGGTTTTAAAAAACAGAATAATCTTGTGTCACATACTATTCACATGTCTAAAAGTTTATGCACTCATTGTGGAAACTCAGGTCATTTAAAGAATCAATGTAAAGCTTTATTTGAGGCTTTCCAGAAAAATGTTAAGTTCACCAAAAGGAAAAAGACTGATACGGCTAAGAACCTGGTTCGAAATAAAAATGCTCCAAATAAAAGGTTTTCTTTGCCTTTATGGGCTAGAAGAAATCTTATTCATCCTTTTACTCACATAAAGGGGCCCAAGCTAATCTGGGTTCCCAAGACTAATCTTTGACTAGTGTTTCAGGTGAAGGTGAGAGGGAAAAAGGAAAAAGCCAACTTGGTACATAAAGTGCATGCTCCAAATATGTGCTAAAAATGGTAGAAAATTTCCTCTCGCTCTTTGATTTTCAAGGAGACAGTTTATTCCTTGAAAAAGATGAAAAAAAAAAAACTTTGAAGAAAGTGACATGATATCAAACATCTTTGATGATGCAAATTTAGAGAACACTGCATATGAACCTGGTTCACAGCCAACAATCATTGATGCACCTGCAACATGAATTACTACTAATCTATGGTTCTGGAGATTGGGGGAATATTAGAGCAATCGGGACAGTAAGAGTATGGCACACCTTCAGGGGGAACTTCGTTGTGTGAACCTGGTCCTTGTTGTTCATTGGAAGGTATTAAAAATTGACAAGGGTTGGTTCTCTATGACAGCTTGAGATTCGTTTAATCTTGAAGAATATGATGATGCGACATTCTCATGAAGGCCTTGAATATGAAGAAGTTGAGAAAAATCAGTCAAAGCATGGTCTTATCAAAACAAGTTGATGCATTATCATGATTTCCTTTAATAATTGGCTAGTAAACGAATAATCTTATGCTTGAGTGATTATACAATGAATATCTGTTAACTCAACCTAGTACTATAACAGGTACACACTCAAAGCACATCTCAAACAATGTTTAGAAAGTCTGCGGATGTTATCTCTTCTCTTTGCTAACACCATTAAGTAAATCATGAAGAAACACAAAAAAGGGGGAACCTGGTTTCTCTGTAATACTCAGGTATGTACCATCCTTTTTCAATGCATTAATTTCCTGAGTTTGGGTCAAACATAAGCACTAATGAACCTGGTCGATCATCAAAAATTCAACTTTCTTAAAGATCACCAAGAACCCTCTTTGACAATAAGCATCGTTCAATCTCAAACTGCTCTAATGATGAAAATCTCAGTATTGAAGTCACTCATGCTTTAATTTAGGGGGAACCTTGATTTACCACCCACATCTGAACCAGGTTCACAAACTCCAAATAGATATTTCATCCATTCCAAGTGTATAACCTGTCTATCTCTCAGGGGGAACAATTGTCACAGAAATAAATTGTTGCTTGCTTTCATTATTGATAACACATCTCTTTGTGCACCAAAATGTGATGAATCTCTTACTGGTAGTTGGTACTCCTTCAAAGTTGTCATCAAGAAAAAGACTATCAAAAAAAAAAAATCATGGAGGAATGAAAATGTTACGGAGTAAAAAAAAAAAAAAAAAAAAAAAAAAAAAAAGATGATGTACCTCATGTTTCTCTTGATGAAATTTCACATTCTAAGAAAACTGATCAGAATAAAGAAGCTGGTGCACAGTGGGCATACTGGAAAAATTATCAATGGCAGTAAACATCCCTTTCTTCCTCACTTTTAACTCCAACTCATCTCATTTTATCTTTAATGATTCTATATTTCACTCAAATTTTAGACTCTTTGATGTGCTTATGTCTGTCTCATACTCATGATATTATATGTTTTTGATTAAGGGCATAAACTGGTACATATTTGTTTATTTCGTTTCTCATTGAAGATCTTAATTGTGTATGAGTTTAAGATGACTAATATCCTCAGATTAACTAACCATTTTGTTAGCAGAAGTGTACTTGAAAGTGTTGCCCAAGTGGCTATGAGTTAAAAATGATATTGCACTCATTGAATGTTATTCGAGTTCTTTGGTTATTGGTTTTCAATGATGCCAAAAGGGGGAAATTATATAATGTGGATAGACATATGCATAGTTTGTCATCATCAAAAAGGGGGAAATTGTTGGGGAATGAGAAAACATGAAGTTTGTAGTTTTGATGGATGACAAAGAGTTGTAGTTTTGATGGATGACAAAGAATTGAAGTTTTGATCACTTACAAAGAGCCTTGATGTGTAACAAATCATTGATTATCATCATCAAAAAGGGGGAAAATGTTGGGAAGTAGGAGAACAAATAAAATAGTTTTGATGATTGATAAAGTGAAGGCATGGTGTCGTATGTGTACAATTATGAGAGATTGCGGCGAAGAAGAAAAAGAATTGAGGCAAAGAAGAAAAAGTGCAGAATTGTAAAGAAGGAAAAGAAGGAAACAAATATGGAAATAAATAAAGAAGGAAAAAAATAAAAAAGTAGCAATTCAAGTCAAAGAAGGAAAGAAATAAAGAAATTACAATTCAAGTCAAATAAGGAAAGAAGTAAATATAGACAAGTTCAAGAAGGAAAAGGATTTGTAATTCCTTTCCTTGTAGAAGTTGAAGGCAAATCAAATCTATAAAAGGATCAAGAAGTTGAAGAAAAAAAAGTGTCTTTGCAATCACAAAAATTGAGAGAATTTTTCCCGCAAAGCCAGAACGATAGGTATTGCATATTCACAAAATATATCATCTTGAGAGCAGTATTTTCTGGAGAAAAAAACGCAGGTCTTCGTCACAAAAACACAGGGACCAGGTTCACCTTCAGCACAGCAAAATAAAGACCAGGTTCACGAAACCTGTTCTACTCAGAACTATTGGATATTGAAGTTTGATCAATTAAAGTCTAGGGTTATTAGTCTTTGTTGATTTGTTCTAGGTTTATTATTGAGTTGTAATAATTCCTAGATTTGTAACAAGAAGTGGGTTTGACTTCTTGGGAGTTGAGTCTTGAGAGAATTGTACAAAGGGTGGGTTTGACTCTTTGTAGGGTTGAGTTCAGTGAGGGTTGTAACAAAAGGTGAGTTTGGCCTTTTGGAGAGATCGATTGTAGTCAATCGAGAGAGGTAGTAGAGATAAGGCTTTCTGATTATTGAGTTGTAATCACAAAATCTTATAGTTGAATTAATAAAACGAGGTTTTTCCTTCCTTGAGTGAGGAAGGTTTTTAATTTAATAAGTGTTTGTGTCTTTACTTAAAAGCAACTTACAAGAACCTGGTTCTTGTTCTGGGGTAAGGTTTCTTCATATATGAATATTAAAAAAATATTTATATATATAAAATAAATATTTAAATATTATAAGTATATAATTTGGATTAAAATTATTGGATTCTGTTGAACCAGAATTGTAAAGATTAGTCTCACCTATCCAAGTCTGAAATAACAATGGTCACATAATCAAGTAAGAAAATAGGGCAACTTTTACATATAGCAAACAAAAAATTCATATTTATATGCTATAGCAAAGTTTGCATAATTGCGTTCCATAGCAAACATAAAATTGTATAATTCGATATACATATACAATTGTGTAATTCGCTGACCTATTTCGCTGCAATTGTATAATTCGCTATCCTATTTCATTGCGATTGTATAATGCACAATTGTATAATTCGTTGCCTATTTCCCTGCAATATATTTATAAAATTTATTTTGCATACAATTGAATCGAATTAAAATGTATCATAATTATAAGTGTATAGCAAGAAGATATATGTTTTTCTCTCGCTTTATACAAAAACAGAAACACAATATATACACTTCTATTGTATAAAGTTAGAGAAAATTGTATTTCACTGTAATAATATAATTCGCAATTGTATAATTTGTTGGCCTTTTTCTCTGCAATATTTGAAGTAAAATGATTGTAAATTGTATAATTAAGTGTATAACACGAAGATATATATTTTTGCATGTGTATATACAATTTTCTCTCGCTTTATACAAAACAGAAACAGAATTTATACACTTCTGTGTATAAAGCGAGAGAGGCGAGCGAGAATGGAGAGTGGCGAGCGGGATTTTGGGGAGAGAGACGCCTGACAAACTTTAGCTAACGTTTGCTATGGAACACAATTAAATCAAACCCTAGCTACTCCATTTATTTTAGGTTATTAGTTTGCTATTATATACAATTTTCTCAAGAAAATATGAAGCAAACTTCAAATTAAAGCTGTCAAAATGGGTCGGTTTAGCCCATCCGACTCAACCCTTGCGGGTCAAGAACTTTGAAAGGCTAGGGCAGGCGGGCCCTTCATTTGGAATGGCTTGAAAATGCTCAACTCAAACCCTATCCTAGAAGGGCCGAAGGATGGGGCGGACTAACTTTTTTTCTTTTCAAACTTAAAATTCTATAACATCAAGAAAATGAAAAGATTTTCGAATCAAATATGACAAAAAATAGTGTTGTTTTATAGTAGCAAAAATCTAGTGCAGTTAGCATGTATTTCGCACACCGATACGCGATCAAGATAAGAGAATGACAAGCAGGATGAGAGGGAGGCGATCGAGGACGTGATATTTGTCTATGTATCCTAGTTACATACGAAATTACTTGAATACAATTTACCTAAAACAAATTAATCTAATTTTGAGTCTATATATTTCAAGATACATATATCTGAATGTATCAAAATTTGGTAAGATTTATAATATAACATACTGTGTATTTAAGTAATTAGATTATATATTAGTGAGATTACTGTATGCTACCTTTAAATAAAAGATTTTGGCGCATGACCGACCCGATCCGATCCAGATCAAGCTTCAAAGGCCAAGAGCTTATATGAGCCGGACTTATAAATCTTAATTTTAAATAGACTTGAAAAATTATATCTTAACTTTATTCTACTAACAAATTAGATTAAACCGACCTCATGAATTAAGCCCGTTTTGATGGCTCTACTCCAGATATTCATACATGCTAATAGTGGTTCTTGAAATTGACTTGTGTTTAAAGTTTTATTTAATTGAAAAATGTGAAAGAAAAAAGAGAGCATATAGTAAATGAAAAATAATTCTACTTAATTAACTAATCCATTTGGCAAGTAAACTTTATAATTCTTGAGAAGGTGCTGTGAAGTTTCCTTTCATATATTTTATATTTTATTTTCCACGTTCACCCCTTTTTATAAAAGAAAAAAAATAAAATAAATTTGGAAAAATCGTATCTAGATTTGAGCAAGTCATATTTTAATCCTCCCTTTAGACGTGGTGTTTATTTAATTTTTATTTTTTTTGGTAATAATTATAGACTTTATTTTTCCATGTGTTCCTATAACAAATTTCTACAATGGCATGCCAAATTCAATAATCATTCTTTTATAATTTTTTTCTTGTGATTGATTAGAAAGAGGAGGTACATTTAAGCAGAGATCTTGGTTCATATCTTCTTAAAATAATTCTGGTGGTATAATTTAGATATATATAGATACATGTATTTTAAGATATATGATCAAAATTAGGTGTGATTTATTCGAAATACATTCTATTATAGTTGATTCACCTGTATGTGAGAAACATAAAAAATTTCGCTTGCCTCCTTCGCCTCTCTCCCGTCTCGCTTATCGCTCTCCTATGTCATTGGTATCGATATACATGTGAATTATACCAGATATATAAATATACATATATTTAGTATGATTTGCATGTATCTGCGATAAAACAACGAATCTCGCTCGCTTTTCTCTCTATTTTAGCGTATCTGATAGCAAAATCACATGTATCTTAATGTATGATCTTCCTCGGTATATAATAAAAAATTCTTAATTAGTGATAAGATGCTTAATATTTAAATACATAGATATAATAGTATGTGATTGTGGAGTATGTCAAATTATGTAATTTTCCCTTTAAATTAAGATAAATTCTTCTTCTTAAGAAATGAGAAACATATATTTATTTTTCCTCCAAAAATATATTGATTACAATTCACACATGCATTGACTTTAATGTTAGTCTCATTCCACTACGATAAAAATACCTTTCAACGACATTAAATATTGAAATTAATAAAGAGCACTAAAGTCTTTACCAGCATTAGTTAAGTGTCATTAGAATCAATTTTGCTAAAAGTTTTAGGGACACATACAAAGAGTGACAATTATCGCTAAAAATACATATTTAATGGCAATTAAAAAATAATTATCGCTAATGATCATTTTTGTTATAGTATTCTCGTAACCATATGGTTACTTACATTGCCTTGGAAACCAATTGGAAACTCACAGTATTATACTATTGATATATTACTCGATTCACGTTGAGGTTACATTCCATTAAAAAAATTATTATAATTAAAGTGTATTTGAAAAGTTTAATCTTATTAATGATGCTTTAATTTGGAGTTTGGACTCGGAAGTTGATAACTACTACTAATACTACTGTTTCTATAGTTATTTAATACTAAATATGATACGAGGCAATTAAAATGAAATATCTTTTTTTTTATTATATCTATAGAGATCAAGTAAAATAAAATCAAAAGAATAATTAATATATATCTCGATAAATAATTAATAATAATTAAAAAAGAAAATCCACACACATTATTGACATACGAAGTTACTCTATTATTGACACATTTGGGGATCAACCAAACGTGCACGTTATTTTTTTGGTTGACATTATAAGAAAGTTTGTAAAGATAAAAATATTCTCTTAGTAAATAAAAAAAAATACTAATATAAAATAAAATATCGATTTTAAAAAAATAAAATAAAATAAAGATAAATAAATATATATTTTACTTTCTTTTTTTTTTCAACCACCTCTTTTTTTTCTTTTTTTTTTCTTGTTGCAATTGTCTAATATTAATGGTGAGACAATGTGAATAGAAGACTTGTTGAGAAGGATATAACAAACTTGTAATTGGACATTTTTAATGCTTCACAGGAAGTTTGTACTGTTGCTTAAGGTCTTCTTCTTTTCTTTTAAAACATTTCACTTTCGAAAATTGTTTGACCTGATTAATCTGAATCGATATCAAACAGATACATTAAAATGTTTTTGATATAATTTATATTCTTAGACTCAAACTTATAAGTAATAACTCATAACCTAATATATAAAGATTAAATTTTGAACTCGCCTTAATTATTAAAACAATCAAAGATCTGTTATTTATATAGTATTATATAAGTAATTGAATGTGTATTTGCTCAATTTTTATATATTCAAATACATATTTAGAATAATTCAGAATCTTAAACCATTGAAATTAAAATTTAATTTCGCCTTTATTTTCAGACTGGCTAAAAATTTGGTATTTGTTTACATATTTCTTATTTATTTTTATTTTCATGAAAGAAATATGTTTTTCTTTTGCGTGTTTATTTTGGGCACTATTTGTGTTATATGACCAAAAGTCCTAAATTCATTCCTACCATGTGTATATTATTTGGTTAATCAAATTTTCAACAATTAATTGTTGGGAAACTTATCTAAATATACTAAAATAAATAAATATTTACCATTTATAGCAATAATATTTTTTTTTCACTTGAACACTTTTAATTTATTTATAATACAAGTTTAATACATATTACAAAGATCAATTTATTATTCACATATAATACAAATTTTAATGATGAATAATACATTTATCACAGATTTTAATACACTTATAATACAATGTGACAATTTTTTATCAAACAAACATGATATATTTCAAAAAACAATTATAATTCATATATATTGCATATATAATTCACTTTTAATACTTATTACATATTTAACAAAGCATTGCTATAAATGATAATAAACAAAAAGTATCGCTAAAATCAGTAATTATTTTTTAAAATGTATTAATTTATGTAATTTTTCCTTAATTGTTTTTCTCTCTTTTTGGGTTTTTATTATTTGTATACTATTGATTCTTATGCTTTCATCATTTTTATTATGGAAAACCTTTTTTCTATCTTGGTCTTCAATAAATATCATGTTTTAAATTATGGTAAATAATAAATACACAATTGGTTGTACAAGTTTTATAATAGATATACATTCTGAGATACGTATAAGAAGAACAAATTAGCTCACATAATGCTTAAATTCTATTAAATAAACTAATATATGATCATTTATACAAATTTTATAATAGATATACATTCTGAGATACATATATGAAGAACAAATTAGCTCACATAATGCTTAAATTCTATTAAATAAACTAATATATGATCATTTATACAAATTTTATAGTAGATATACATTCTGAGATACATATATGTAGGACAAATTAGCTCATATCATGCTTAAATTCTGTTAAATAACTAATATATGATCATTTATACAAATGTTATAACAGATATACATGATGATATACATAGAATACAATGAGAGATACACAAATCAAGGTTCTTGCCTTCTTTCTATGAGGGACAAGTGAATACCTCTTGTTATGGTGTTTATTAGTAGTGGTATACATTATATATACAATTTCTGTTTTCTGTTCAAGGAATAGAAAGAGTTTGTTACATCAACAAACTATATTAGTCAAAAAAGACTTACTTAAACTCGTCGATGTATACAAAGTCCTTTCATTTCCTATTCATCCCCTTTTACACACACAAAAAAATAAATAAAAAAAAATATAACACTCAACATACATTTTGGTATAATTCAAACAATTTAATAGGTACTTATAAACAAGACATTCAAAAATCAAAACTAGAAGATAGTATACAATTGCTAAACATACTTCTAGTAGCTACTATATGAACTTTATTTATTACTACTACTCTCACACATGTTGACATTAAAATAAAAGTAGACACAATTTGCTTACACTTTTATATATGATTGATGATGATTCAACAAAAGCATGAATAAGCCCAATGTGATTTCTTCGATATGTATGGAGAGACATAGTTGACAATAGAAGATGAAGTAGAATCCTTTTGTGTTGGATCAAGTACCTCTGTCTTACCAGAGGCAATCCTCTTTGCTACAACATTAGTGTAGAATAGATTGGAGATTGTTGGTACAAATACATCAGCTTGTGTGCATACTTGGAAGTCAATCACTTTCTCAAAATCAGAACTTTTTGTGATTTGGTACTTAGCCTTCTCATATGCTGGAATTATAGCATCCTGTTGCAATTGCATAACAAGAGGAGTGTTGTTCAATAATCAAGAAATAGGAGGATAAATAGAATTTCCACTTACTTACTCTCCAGAGTGACTCGAACCCTCAATCATTTACTTGGTGGTTGAGCTCTATTTCCACTTACTTACTCTCTAGAGTGACTCGAACCCTCAATCGTTTACTTGGCGTGGTTGAGGTGCTCAAGTGGAAGCTTCACTCTATTAGTTACTCTCTCTTTATTATATTTTATATGACATATTAGTCTGTTTTAAAAAAGAATGACACAATCTTCATTAGAAAAGTTTTTGACTTTATGTGTTACATCGTAAAAATGTTGTGACATGTTTAACATCTAGAGCACAAGTTCTCAAGATACTTTTGATATGTGTTAAAAGTCTGTCTTTCTTCTTATACTTAATTTTCAATCAAACATTGTCATATAAAATAAAACTAAGAAAGGATAGTTTTGTGAGGATTTTTAATCTAATGTCCACATTATTTCTTCAACTTCTTACATTTTATATGATACTCTAAATTTGATAGAGTAAGAATGACATATTTATGTATTCGAAGACTTTCTTTACTTTAAACTTTTCGTCTTATCCTTGGTTCTCAAGCCCTTATAGACATAGAGATGTCATGTAACTATTTAAGATCTACACAAAAAGTTCTAAAGGTACTCTTGGTATATGTCAAAAATCAGCTTTTCTTTTTCTTAAACTTCGAGTTCAGTCAAACATCGTCAAATAAAATAAAGCCAAGAAAACAACTAATTCATAGACATAAATGTTACCTTGGTGAATGTGTTGGGGAAGATCTTTCTGAATTCATCAAGACTGCTATGCCATCCACTTTGAGTCAAGTAAATAGTAGTGTGCCTTTGATAACCAATCTTCTTCAAGAACTCACCAATGTCTTTGGCCTCAAAGCAACCCTTTGTTTTAATCACATTCCCTTTGCACAATTTTCCCAATGATTCAACCTTTAAGTCCATAGCAACAAATTGTCCATTTGTTTTATAGCTCAAACTTCTTAATGTCCCAATCATTGAGCTAACCAATTGATTCAACTCTTGTTGTAACTCAAGACTCCCAAATATTGCTAAGCATGCACTAGGGTCCATCTTTATATTGTCTTTTCTAATGATCTCTTTAGCTTTTGACATAGTTGAAGGTGACAAGTTTGTTGTAAGCATTAAGTTTCCTTTGGCTTTGAATAGTGGCTTAATTTTGGTTTCAATGAAGTCTTTGGTCACAATGAAAGGCACCTTTATGTTTGTGATGTTCACTTTTGATGCTTCCATTGGTGGATCTTTCACTACTTGAATTGTGCCATCTAAACTTGTCATGAATCTCTCTATGTCATAAATATCACCAAATTGCCTACAAAATTAGACAAAAAATAATAGAAAAATGACATGAGGATTGTATATTTAATTTAAGTTATTATATATAACTTGTGAATCAAAGGAGGGAAAAATATACCTTCATTCCTTTTCAACCAAGATTAGACTTTGAGTGAGATTCTTTTAAGTATGGTGTGCTTAGTAGGGAGAAACCTTACATAATTTCAATTTTTTCATGTCTGATTGGTCAATTTTTTTGTTCGTAGTAAACAAATTTCTTACGAATAAAAAAAAACGATTTTTTAGATGAACATGAAAAAAATAATTTCGATAAGTGACATTTCAGTAATCGTTGATTGTCTTCTTCTCAACCTCGAATACATTCAACCACTCTAGCCCCCACTGCCATATCGCATCCCGATTCCACGTCGATGTATATTTTCTTAGATTAATTATATTTAAAAGGCTTTCGAAAAAATATTTTCAACTTACTTATCAAATATTAAAATATATATAAGTAATTTGTTTTTAGATTATTTTTTATGAAAATATTTTCTTCTATACCAAACACACCGTCTTTATCAATCACCTACTCTTGTTTTTAAAGAAAAATCCTTAAAAAATCATTTAATTACAAAAATAAATAGTTGATTTGTAAAATTATAGATGGTATAGTAATATACCACTATACCTTATAAATAAGTTTTATTTTTCCTTTTTTTTTCTCTCATGTTATTGAATTGCTAAATAAATAAAATCATTTTCCACAAAAGAGAAAATGCAAATAACTAAAATTTACCTCTTATGCCCTGTTTGGCTTCCTCTTATTCCAGGAAGGACTAGAGTTGCCCCAACATATTTGGCCACAACTACTGCATTAGCAATCTGAGATGCATAATAACTTTAAGTTATATCGAAATTTATTTATTTGATATAAACATCAATAAATATTTACCATTCGATAACAATAAATTTATTTTCTATCTTAGAAAAGAAAAAAATAATTAAAACTATCCTTAAATTATTTGAAATACAACGATATTATGTCATTAATTTGCTTTTTGACACAAATATGTCAAAGTGGTGCAAAATTTCATAAATCAAATAATGATTAATATATAATATGTTTTTTTAATTATTTTTTACTAGCAAAAAATAAAGAAGAAACATGATAAAAATTAAAAAGACAGCAATGATGCCAGCTAGTTGACTCGTGGCAGCTTCTTGTAACTCCCACCCCCTTGCTTATTTTTGTCCTTTTGTTCCTTTTAAATATAATTATTTTTAAAAAAAAATAATTTTTCAATTTAGTGTTTAAAATGACATTTTAACGTGTTATAGCAAATAATTTATCTTATTTTATAAATCGTCAAATAATTAGTTATAGTGAAGTGGTACAACTTTATAGGTGAATAATTAAGTATTTTATAAATATCGAATGTGAATAAATTTATATTCTTTGAGATTTTTGATGAATCTATATAAATTCTTTTTGAATTATCAGTAAAAATAAATGAAATTTAATACCTGTGTAATATGATCTTCAGGGTTGTCTGTTAGATTAAAAAAGATGTAGCCTTTGCCCTGTTCTTCATTTGCTGAAAATTAATTAACAAAAAGTTATAATTAAAAGGGAATTAATTTACTATCATTAAAACAATATTGACAAATGGTTAAACTTTATTTTATGAGTTTAATTATTTTTCCCCTTATTTTTTCGTTTTTTTTTTTATTTTTCAAAAATATCTCTGCTGTAAAATTTACGTACATTCTATCTTATCAAATAATGACAATAAATTTTATATGTATGTAATATTCATTCAAGATATCTGAAATCATTGAGCCACAATAATATATTATGTTAAAAATGTTCAAAATATGTTATTTAATCATTTTACTTATACATACAATATTTTTTTCAAGAAAGTACATATGGCTCCGCCTCTGCTACTAAAAACATAGATTTTTCTCGCTGTAAATTAACGAAAAGTTTGTATTATAAAACATTATTTTCCTACTTAGTAAGTTATTTTCTACTGAACCATCTCATTGAGAAAGAAAAAATTGGAAAACGAATATAATTTTTCTTCTTTTCTCACTAATTCAATCAAAATATTCATAAAAATAATCTCCGAAAAATTTTTCGTAGAAAATTTCAATGGTAAAATAGTGATTATTTTTAGTAGCTTAGTTAGTAAAATAATTAAGGTGAACTTACTTGTTGATAATGGCTTCCTCCAACAAGGTTTAAGGGAAAAATTTTCCCTCCAAATCCCTCCTTTGTCTGAGAGTTGAACAAGACTTTGCTTTGAAACTTTTACCAAATCATATTGCACTGAAAGATTTTCCTATAACAAAAAAATAATATAAAGTTTAACTTTTACGTACTGACGTAATTAAAGAGAAAAAACAAATTATATTATCAGATCATCGTAAAGAACAAAATAATCCATAAATTTGATTAATGCTAAGTAGTGTTCAATTGAATAATTTAATAGTGTCACTAATTAGAAGACTTGTTCATATACTTTTTCTTATTCTTTATTATTAATTAATTCCAATTATTATTATTTTTTCATTTAATTCCAAGAAATTCTTCAGAAACTTTGGCCTTATAAAAGGAAAAAAAGAAGGAAAAAGAGGGAAAAAGAACTATGTATTTCTTTTTAGAAAGTTAGCGTTATATTTACTTTTATAAAAAAATATAAAAAAATTAACAAGCATAGTACGTTAAAGTGAAACTATTTATAATAAAATATGTAGAAAAAATTCCATTTAAATATCTTTCATTTTATGGAATTTTTATGTGTGCATATGAAGATGATAAAAAGAAATACTAAAAATCTTCCTAAACTTATATGAAGTTCAAATTTTGTTCACCAATAATATATATATATAAATAAAAATGTTATATGTTATAACAAATAAAAACAACTCGTTAGTATTAAATTAAATTATATTAGTAATGGATATAATGTATCTGTTTTTTTTTTAGAAAAAAAATTATTATTATTTTTATATGATATCATGAACTTAGTTTGCCAACTAAAATTGGTGCACAAATTTTAACGGTTAACTGTTAAAAAAAAACAAAGATCACCAAGTCAAAACTTTCTTTTCCTTCCATCGGGTGTGTTCTCCATTTCTGATTAATTTGAATTCACGTTATATTAGATAGAAAATATTTTCTATAAAGAATTTTTTTTATTTTTTATAATCTCTGTTAAAAATGAAGAAATTCTATCTACTACAATATATAATGATGAAAAAAATTAATAATTCATACACTTTACTTAAAGCCTAGTTTTCGAAACTCGTGAAAATTACCACCTCCTCATCATCATCATCATCGCAAAATAGAATTACAGTTTCAAAAAATCGTTTTATTCATTGCTAAGAAGTCTACCTACATTCGAGGTCTGTATATCATTCTCCACCCCACCCCCCAAAACAAATACTCATTTTCCAAAATGGAATTCACCTAAAACAAAGATCAAAATTGGAATATTGAGATTTGAGAACATATTTTTTATTATAACTAGATAATTTCTAAAGAAAATATAAATTCACCCCAAAGCAAAAAAAGGGAAGAAGAACAACAAATTGAAGAAGATATTGTTTAATAATTAAAATAAGATATAATAAAGATTTCATTATTCTTACCACATAAATAGGATCAAAATGATCTCTTTTAACCATATTGCAAAGCATTATAAGCATTGAACCTGTTAATAAACCAGCCACCACTTGCCTTACATCTCTTGCCATTTTTTTAATTTTTTTTTTTTCAATTTTCTATAGTATATGTCCTCTTTTCTCTTTCTCTAGTAAGATTATATCATATATAAAGACATGTATATATATACATATTTAATACTTCCTAGGTCCCATTTTATATGGCCTTTTCTTTTTACTTTTTTAGGCTGTCCTAATATTTTAAAATAATTTAATTTTTTTTAAATTCTCTATGAGAGGATCTTACTTTCGAGAAATGTCATTAAATATATTAAAGATTAGAAGCTTCAAAGATACTTTTTTTAGTATATAGTAAAGTTCTTAAACTTTGTTAAGTCAAATACTATCATATAAAATAAAAGGGATAATGCACAAGTACCCCCTCAATCTATGCCCGAAATCCCAGAGACACACTTATACTATACTAAGGTCCTATTACCCCTTGAACTTATTTTATAAGTAATTTTCTACCCCTTTTTAGCCTACGTGGCACTAGTTTGAAAAAAAAAGTCAACCTTTGTTGGGTCCACAAGATAGTGCCACGTAAGTCGAAAAGGGGTAAAAAATTATTAATAAAATAAGTTCAGGGGGTAATAGGACCTTAGTATAGTATAAGTGTGTCTCTGAGATTTCGGACATAGGTTGAGGGGATACTTGGGCATTATCCCAAAATAAAATAAAAAGGATATTAATTATTCTCTTGCAAGTTCGTATTAAATATAGACAAATAAAATTTGATCCAAATATAAGTGTCATTTTAGAAAATCAAAAAAGAATGCATTAATTATTTGATCTATATATGCTATACAATTTGCTAAGAAGTCTTTCCATGAACATTTATAGTAAAGAGGAACACAATTTAGTTAAATAACTCTTATTAAAGTTCTATTATTAACGTACTAAAACGACTCATATTTTGAAGCTAAAATTTAAATTTACAATATAAAATATGACTTCAGCGGAACATAGCAACTTCCACTCATCATATTCCAAATATGTACTAAGACTTTTATTTATATAATACATATCAAACACACTAATTCAAATAATTAATCGATTTAATCACATCTCAAAACACTCATAAAATTAGAAAACTTTACAATATAAAATATGACTACAATCGAGCCTAGTGACTTCCACTCATGTTCCAAAGAGTTTTACAACAAAATCTCTAACATCATGCTAACTCATATAATTAATCAGTAATCATAAAATTCGATTTCTGAATCTACCTCGATAATATTATGTTGTGTGTGAGGAGGAAAAGACAAAAGTATACCGAAGAAAGTTAGGTAAGAGGATGGTGTAGAGAATAAGAAAAAGAAAACATATATATATATCATCACTTCAATTAAAAGAGAAAATGACAAATTAAAGACAGCTATATAAAAAAAAAATGCAATTCATGCACTATATAATTAGCATTGTGTCTTTTCATGTATATTGGATCAACATAGACCGCTCTATATATATGAAAAGAAAAATTGTATAAACATCATTGACATCATCATTTAATTTAAACTAATAAACAATATTGCTTGCACACATTATTCATTTCAATTTTGTTTTCTCCTTTATAGGATACATAAGTTTTGAGTTAATTAAATTCTCAAGTAACTATTCAATTTTGTATTATATAGATTGACTTTTTATTTATTTTTACTTTATTTTATTTTATTTTATTTTTTTTGAGGGGGGGGGGGGGGGGGGAGGCATTTGTGATTAGGCTTAGACATAGGTTAAACGTCTAACTTTGTTACTATACATGAGATACAAATGCATTTTATTATTATTTTTTTTTGGTTAATTTTATTTTGCTGGACATAGAGAATTAGGTTAACTTGATAGACGCAAAATTGTTCGATAGAAAATTGTAAGTTTAACCGTGTAAAACAAATTCAAATTCTCAACACAAACATTAATATGATTATTTAGAGTCAAATTATAGTAATATATATACCACCTATAGTTTTGAATTATAAAGACAAGTACTAAGGATATAGATTATTAAAATGGAAATGAGAAGTTTAGACTTTGAAATGTAAATGTATGTATTTAAATGTAAGATGCGTATGAAACTCTTAATTAGTGATAAAATATATATTTTGAAAGTATAGGTAGTAATATTATAGAGTTAATACCTCATATGGTCACTCAACTTTGCACTATTCTCTCAGAAAGTCACTTAACTTTCAATTTTCCCTCAAAAGTCACTCAACTATGCACTCTTCTCTCAGAAAGTCACTCAACTTTCAATTTTCCCTCAAAAGTCACTCAACTATCCACTCTTTCCTCAGAAAGTCACTCAACTATCCACTCTTTCCTCAGAAAGCCACTCAATCTATTAAATTATTTTTAATTAAAATTTATTGATATTAATTATTCATATAACAAACCAAAAATTTAAAAAAAAAATTAAATCATTTAGTGATCCACCCACCTATCCCGACCCATTAAAAAATATGATATGACCCATTTTATTTTATCTTTAATCCTAAATTAATCCCTCTCTTTAACCTTGAATTTTAATTTAGGATTAAAAAGAGGGATTAATTTAGGATTAAGATAAAATAAAATGAGTCATATCATATTTTTTAATGGGTCGGGTTAGGTGTGTGGATCATCAAATGATTTAATTTATTTTTAAAAATTTTTAGTTTGTTATATAAATAATTAATATCAATAAATTTTAATTAAAAATAATTTAATAGATTGAGTGACTTTCTGAGGAAAGAGTGGATAGTTGAGTGACTTTCTGAAGAAAGAGTGGATAGTTGAGTGACTTTTGAGGGAAATTGAAAGTTGAGTGACTTTATGAGAGAATAGTGCATAGTTGAGTGACTTTTGAAGAAAAATTGAAAGTTGGGTGACTTTCTGAGAGAATAATGCAAAGTTGAGTGACCATATGTGGTAAAGTATATCATATTATGTACTTTTTCCACTATTTAAAAACTCTCTAGTATTTTTTTCGGAGTAGACCAAGTGAAAACCAAAGCTTAACCACCACCTACAATTCTTATTAAGCACTAATGTCAACCACTATACAATAAGATATTATCTATCGAGGGCGAAGTTAAGTACGTGTTTAAAAAAATTCAGTTGTTTTTTCATAGATTTTATATTTATATTAGAAAATTAAATAAAAATATATGTATTTTAATTTGTAAATTCCCTAACAAAATTGACTGATAGCTCAATAATAAAAAAAATGCTCCGCCTTTGTTCCAACAACCATCATCAATCAACACCATCTCAAATCGACATACAAATAATTTAACCACTTAGAATATTACTAAAATATAGACCCAATTAATCCATCTTTTACCTATGTGTAAAATGTATTAACATTTTATCTCTATTTGGTTAATTAATAGTTCGCATCAAAATACGCCTTCCTATTTTATTTAACTAATCATGCCTAAATAAGATACGTCGTTTACGTTACATCTTTTGAGGTGCAATCTTTCTTTATTTACGCGGTATGAACCTTTTTTCACTTACGCGGAATGCTTTCTTCACTAGGCTGCTCTTAGCATGCCTATTTGACTTCTTTGTCAAACTTATCCCACCATTATAAAAGTGTAAGATTAATAGCCGTTAAATATGTATTTTTTTAATAACAATTAACATTCTTTTATAATTATTTTTAAAATCTTCAGCAACACTAAATCTAATGACAATTAATTAATATCAATAACTATTTTAACATATAATTTTTATTAAAATATATATTTATTGCTTATAGCAATTATAAATTCAATGATAAATTTGAAATTTGTAAATTTTAATTCTAGCTCCGCTTCTAAAATGTGTTGAATGCACTCTGCCATCTGTCATTTTGTTTTGTTGTACGTACAAAAAGACACATATTTTTGGGGTTTCCTATTTCCCTTTGTAGAAATTAAATGTGAAGCCATCAATTAACAGTTGTCTCCTCTAAAGGCTGACATACATGATCCTCAACAAATTACTTTTTCAACAAAAGAATCCAAAACCTAAAACAACAATATTTTAATATATTTTATAAGAAAAAAAATCATAATTATTATACGAAAAATTATATAAATTAATATATTCTAATAAATAATTACTAATTTTAGCGATACTTTTTATTTATTACTATTTATAGCAACATTATATAAAATCTGCGATATGAATTGAAGGTGAATTATGTATGCACTATATATGAATTATAATTGTTTTTTGAAATATATTATGTTTGTTTGATAAAAATTTGACACATTCTATTATAAATGTATGAAAATGTATTATTCATCATTAAAATTTGTATTATATTTGAATAATAAATTATTCTTTGTAATATGCATTAAAATTGTATTATAAATGAATTAAAACTGATCAAGTGAAAAAAATTTACTATTGCTATAAATGGTAAATATTTTTTTATTATAGTATATTTATGTAAGTTTTCCATTATTATATTTTCATACTGGATGTCCATAATTATATAGTCTTTTTGAGTAATTTCGAAATAAATAATTTTAATGATACAATACAAATAATTCCCTGCTCAAGTCTCTTTTGTCTTTCTTCTCTCTCGTTTTATACAAATTCAAATTGTATATAATTTCTCTCTTTCTCGTTTTATACAATTCGTTTTATACAATTTGCTTAAATTGTATATGTATAGCGAATTATACATATATATATTTGCTATAGAGCGTAATTATGCAAACTTTACTATAATATACAAATATAAATTTTATGTTTTATGAAAGTTGACCTATAATATATCATATATTATTTTGCAAATAGTAGTTCAATATCCGGATGATAAACTTTTTAGCAACTGTAATTTTATATTTTTCAAACTATTATTTTAGAGTTAATTTGGGCTAACGTCCATTGGATCGGGTTAGTCTAATCCATAATTTGACAGGTTTGGCTAAGTTTTTTTTTTTGTTGGAAAAATAACAGATATATCACCTTTAAGTTCTCTTTTTATCAGTGTCCTCTATTAATTTTATAAATTCTCAAAATCTCTTATTTTCACGCATCAGATAATGTATCAACGCATCAAATTAATGTATCTGGCGCATCAGATTAATGTATCATGTATAAAATGTACATGAGATTAGTGTATCATCTATAAAATATAATGTATCTTACTTAACGATTAATGTATCTCGCACATCAAATTAATGTAGTAGCGCTGATATTATTGTATCAGTTTGAGGGATTTATGTAATTATAAACTTATAAGGTACAAATGGTAATTTTATCTTAAAAGTATGTGATTTATGTCTTTTGCCTTCTTTTTTTTTTTTAACCCATTTAAGAAAAAACCTTTTTTGGCTCGTTTTGAATAAGTTTGCTTGTTTGTGGAGATTGAGAAATATAAATAGGACCGGTTTGTGGGTCAAATAAAAAATAAAAAACTAAATTATCAAAAGTCCAAACACAAAATTTATTTAAAGTTTTAAATATTAAAATTTAAATGCAAACCACGTTTATAAAATATGTACTCTATAAAATAATTTTTTCTAAAATTTCTAAGAATCACTATGTAGACCGTAGCATATGAAATATTGTCTTATTTTTGTGTTTTATTATCATTATTAAAAATAATTAGATTAATTTTTCTATTTAGCTATTTATACTTTTACTTGAAATCAAACTTAAAAATAATTTTATTTGTAGATTTGATTAACAAGTGATAACACTTATTTCATGTAATATTATTTTGTCGATATGTATAATAATAACTTTAAATTATAAATTAATTTAATAAATATACCTTTTAAAGAAAAATGAGTTAACCCGACATAGCTCGTAGACCACGTATTTATGAGTTGAGCTGGCATTTTCTGACCCACAAAAAAATAGGGCAGCTCAACCTAGTCCGTCAAGTTTTAAAACATGTGTGAATTAGCTCAAATGAAATAGTCGAGCTAACAATTCTAGTCATTTTATTTAAAACTCTAATTATGACATCTCTTCTCTCCTAGTCACACCTCGAAAAAAAAACCCTATCAAATCTTTCTGGCTCAAAATGATTCAAAATAATATTTTTTTTATAATATAAGAATATCATTCAATCAATTCATATATTAGAATGACATGGACTACGCTTTAAGTTTTCCATAAATTTTCTTAATCGTCAAATATCATTGAAAAAGAAATACGAAATACGTTAAATTAAAAACAAATAGTTATCTTAAAATAATTATCTCACCCTCGATATGAAAGTTGGAACACTTCATAATTTTATCTTAACCAGTTATTCCCTCCGTGTCATGTGATACATTTCGTTTTTCTAGAGTTAACAGTTTAAATTTGATTTTAAGATTTACTTATGAAATCTTTAAATATTTTAAAATGAAATTTATATATTAATAAATTACGTAAAAAGTATTATAAATCATAGTAATTAATTATTCAAAATATTTGATCAAACAACCATTGTTTTAAAAGGCGAGACCTTTTATACGGTATAGGGCGAGGCGTATGGGGCGTAGTCATATATATTCAATTTTATAGTTTTAATACTAATAAAATAAACTAAAGTAAATCTTTTAATGATTTATAATTTTTATTTGAGACAAGTATTAATAATCAATAACAAACAACAAAATAATTTTAATTACTATTTGAAAAATATCATTATATCGATAGTAAAAATATGATTCAAAAGCAAAAGAAATTGAAAAAGTAAATGTAAAACGCCTCGACGTACATTTTTACGCCCATAACTTACATTTTTATACTCAAAGCTTACGCCTCAAATTTTAGGACTTACGTCTTGTGAATCTACGTCTTTTATTTAGATAGGTAGTAGTGACAACATTTTTCATTCATTTGTATCATGGCAATGCTGCAGAACTTGAGTTCCTTCAATCAATCCATAAAAATAACTCCACTAAAGATTCACATTTTCACTTGTTCTGTAAAACCCAAAAGACATTATCATTCATTTCAAATATCATGTAGTTATAATAAAAAATTGGTTTTAGAATTTGATCCCAAAATCCCAATTGAAGAAGCTATCACCCCACCAAGTTCTTGGTACACTGATTCTTGTTTTTACACTCATGAACTCAATCAAGTGTTCTTCAAAGGCTGGCAATCTGTTGGTATAACATTATTTTTTTGTTTAGAGATTAATACTTTGGATAGTATTTTCTTGATTTTCCTGAATCTGTGTGTGTGTTTTTTATTAGATTTATTAGTAGACTGTAGCATTTCCATGTTATTGTACTTTTCGCTTTTGATATCTATTATCATTACCATCTACACTCTGTTTGGATCATTCTTACTCATTGTTTCATCAATGTACTGTATTGTATTATACTCTATTGTATTGTATTGTATGGTATGGTAGATACAATGTTTGGCTAGATCGTATTGTTTCTCGTAATCTTTGCATTATTTTGTTTAAAGATTAATACTTTAGATAGTATTTTGTTGATTTTCCTGAATCTGTGTGTGTGTTTTTTCTCTATACTTCAGTTTTTTGAACTGTAATTATTAGATTTATTAGTAGACTGTAGCATTTCCATGTTATTGTACTTTTCGCTTTTGATATCTATTATCGTTACCATTTACATTCTGTTTGGATCATTGTTAGTTTCTCGTAAGCTTTGCATTATTTTGTTTGCTAGTTGCTATGTTTTCTATACTATTTTCTTATTCTTTGTACTTGAATTTGCTGCTCTTGAGGCAAGTGGTGTTTCGTCAAATAGATCTACCTCAATGAGGTAGTGGTAAGGTTTACGTATAGGGTGGAAAAATCACTGTAGTTGGCATAGATGTTGGTATTTCAGTCTTGTAATATAGCTATTCTGTTCTATGAATGTGAATTTTCTTCAATTTCAGGCTACACTGAACAGATCAAAGATCCCGGGCAATATTTCACTGGAAGGTACTGATATGACATAATTTCATTAGATTATACTCATTGATATATGTGAGTTGCAAGTGATTATCCAAAGCCTTCATCACTTAAATGCCTCGTTCGTTTTATTCTTGATATGTACTTAGATACCTATCTGTTCTGTTCAAGTAGCTAATCGTTGAAATACAGATTGGGAAACGTTGAGTATGTTGTATGTCGAGATGATGCTGGAAACATACGTGCTTTTCATAATGTATGTCGCCATCGTGCCTCTCCTCTTGCTTCAGCAAGTGGGAAAAAATCTTGCTTTGTTTGTCCATACCATGTAAGTTTTTCATTACTCAGTTTTCGAGCTTTCTTGATCCTTTATGTACTTAGACATTAGCCTCGTTGATATAGACGAGGAAGTACCATCCGTTATACTTCATTTTATGGTTCTTCCTATCGTAGGGATGGACGTATGGATTGGATGGATCACTTCAAAAGGCAACTCGAATAACAGGAATCAAGAACTTCAGAGTGAATGTATATAACCACATTCTTCGTTCATTGTCTATATGTAAAACGTTAAGGTGTTTTGATCTTCTATATATTTCTGTATGAAGGATAGGAGATGGGACTAGTCCCAGTGAGAGTAGCTGTATGGGGACCATTCATACTTCTCAACTTCGAAAATGGAGTTTTGCCCGAAAATGAAGCTGATTTTGACTTGGTTGGAAATGAATGGCTAGGTAATTCATCCCAAATCTTGATTGATGGCGGAGTAGATTCTTCATTGAGTTTTCTATGCAGACGTGAATACACCGTTGAGTGTAACTGGAAGGTTAGTTCTTTTCTAATCTTAGGCTTGGAAAAAAGCATTTTACTATCTGATCGATTACTGGTAATGATGATATGCTCGAACTTGAATCAATTCTAAGTTTCAGAACAAGTCTGTTCTATTGCAGGTCTACTGTGACAACTACTTGGATGGTGGTTATCATGTACCGTATGTTCATAAAAGTTATGCTTCGGTTTTGAAACTTGACTCCTACTCCACCACTGTATGCCTAACACAATCTTCGTCATTTGAATCATCTTATTCCAATATCCGCTTTAAACATTTACTCATACTAATGAATCAGATACTTGAGAAAGTCAGCATTCAACGATGTGATGCAGAAAACGACCTAGATTTTGATCGAATTGGATCAAAACCAGCGTTATATGCATTCGTGTATCCCAACTTCATTATAAGTAGGTATGGTCCTTGGATGGACACGAATCTTGTACTGCCTCAAGGACCTCGAAAATGTCTAGTGATATTCGACTACTTTCTTGATTCATCTCACAAGGTAACGTAAACATAGTACACAATATATGCTATCTTACTCTTTAAGATAGTAAATTTCATCTTCTTTGCTTACAGAGTGATGAGAGTTTTATCGCGCAGAGTCTCGAGGATAGTGAGACAGTGCAGGTACAGTTTCAACTTTTGTCATTGGCACGTACATTTCTCGCGTATATGTAATCTGTATGTACGTATTCATACGCGTAAAAGCTCATTACATTTGACAGATTGAGGATATGAAGTTATGTGAAGGTGTTCAAAGAGGCCTTGAATCACCTGCATACTGCTCTGGCCGTTATGTGCCACAAGTTGAGAAGGCTGTGCATCATTTTCACAGCCTTTTATATGAAAGTCTTTCTAATTGATCTACTTCTTTGCATTGATAATAAGATACTATTATCTGAAAATTATCGAGATTTATGTGTTTGGAAGTATGACAATCACGAGCTATAGTGCCGTGTTCATCCTTCCTTTTAGATTCATTTAGATCCAGAAGAGAATTTTGTTCTTGACCATAATTATGTGTTTGGGAGTATGACAATCACGTGCTATAGTGCTCTTTTCATCTTTTTTTTTTATTATTTATTTATATTGAGAAGAGAATTTCGTTCTTGACCATACTTGTGTGTTTCGGAGTGTGGCAATCACGTGCTATAGTGCTCTTTTTTCATCCTTTATTTTTTATTTTATTTATATTCAGAAGAGAATTTTGTTCTTGGTCATAATTGTTTGTTCGGGAGTATGACAATCACGTGCTATAGTGCTTTTTTTATTCTTCCTTTTTTTATTTATTTATATTCAGAAGAGAATTTCGTTCTTGACCATACTTGTGTGTTCCGGAGTGTGGCAATCACGTGCTATAGTGCTCTTTTTTCATCCATTATTTTTTATTTATTTACATCCAGAAGAGAATTTTGTTCTTGGTCATAATTGTTTGTTCGGGAGTATGACAATCACGTGCCATAGTGCTCTTTTTATTCTTTCTTTTTTGATTTATTTATATTCAGAAGTTCATTCTTGACCATACTTATGTGTTCGAGAATATGACAATCACGTGTTATAGTGTTCTTTTCATCCTTCATTTTTGATTTATTTATATCCAGAAAAAGATTTTGTTCTTCACCATAATCTTAATTATTACATCCACCAAAAGACACAAGTCTTTGTGTTTACTCTGAGTATTATAAAATCAAAATTGCGGAAATGAAAAAGAATAACAGTGTTATTTAGCATATAAAAATAATGAAAGAAATGAAGAGAACATAAAAGAGTCCGAAACTCAAAGGGTACAAAATATTAACAAAAATTCCAAAATGGTATATAAAATTTTATATTAACCAAAACGGTAAAATCGCTGCCGGTGCAGCGATTTACTTTAGCTGAAAAAGTAAAATCGCTGCTGAGGCAGCGATTTTGCAAAAAAATAAATTTTTTTAATAAAAAAATGAAATCGCTGCACTGGCAGCGATTTCAAAATTTTTTTCTTACAAATCGCTGCCATGGCAGCGATTTGATATTTATTTTTTAATTTACTTATTTTTTTATAAAATAAGGTATATCGCTGCACTGGCAGCGATTTATGAAGAATTTTTTTTTTAAATCGCTGCTACAGTAGCGATTTATAAATCGCTGCTACAGTAGCGATTTATTAAAAAAAAAAAAAATATTAAATCGCTGCAATAAGCAATTTTTTAAATTAAAAAAAAAATAAAAATTTTAAAACAGCGATTTTATATATAAAAAAAAATTATAATATTTTTAAAATTTATGTATATAACTTATAAGAAAATATACATTATTTTAAAAAAAATTAAAAATAAGTAAGTAATAAATTAATTTCGACATACATAAATTTTAAAAAATATTATAATTTTTTTTATATATAAAATCGCTGTTTTAAAATTTTTAAATTTTTTTTATTTAAAAAATTGCTTATTGCAGCGATTTAATAAGAAAAAAAAATTTTTAAATAAATCGCTACTGTAGCAGCGATTTATAAATCATTTTTTTTTTTTATAAATCGCTGCTAAGGCAGCGATTTATATTAGAAATTTTTTATTTTTATTTTTTATAAATCGCTGCACTGGCAGCGATTTATAAAAAAAAAAAAATTCTTCATAAATCGCTACCAGTGCAGCGATATACCTTATTTTATAAAAAAAATAAGTAAATTAAAAAATAATATCAAATCGCTGCCATGGCAGCGATTTGTAAGAAGAAAAATTTTGAAATCGCTGCCAGTGCAGCGATTTCATTTTTTTATTAAAATTTTTTTTTTTTGCAAAATCGCTGCCTCAGCAGCGATTTTACTTTTACAGCTAAAGTAAATCGCTGCACCGGCAGCGATTTTACCGTTTTGGTTAATATAAAATTTTATATACCGTTTTGGAATTTTTGTTAATATTTTGTACCCTTTGAATTTCGGACTCAAACATAAAAAGGGTTTGAAATTCATTCGATTTTGGTTTATACGTGAATTTCAAACATTCAGATACTATTTAAATTATGAGTTGTTAAAAATATTTTTATTTTGTTTAAATATAACAACCATCAAATTTATAATAATATATAATATTGAATTTGAATTGTACTATACGTATCGTTTATATTTAATACTACTTTTTTCAAAGCTTGACCTCTTCTTCTCTGTTGAATTAACACCGTCTGACTAGTGACGGAGCTACATGCAATTGACAGATGTCGATCAATATCTCTTCGTGCATTAGATTAGTGTATTTCGCGTATTAAATTATATCATGTATAAAATGTACATTAGATTTGTGTATTATGTATAAAATGTTATGTATCTTACTTAACGATTAATGTATCTCGCACATCAGATAGATTTATCAGCATTTATATTACTGTATCAATTTGAGGAATTCTGTAATTATAAATTTATAACGGACAAAAGGTAACTTTGCCTAAAAAGTATGTGATTTTTGTCCTTTGTCAAAAAATATTTATGTACATATATTATACATTGACACTCCTCGACTTCTATACAATTTAACTTTTTTATATTTTCACTTCTGATAGAAGAAAAAGATATATATATATGAGTAATTTGTATAATCATATATAAAAGTCACTTTCAAAATGACAAAATTAAAGGGTAATCCAATAATTTTCCCATATTAAACTAATTTTGTCCTTAAGCTAAAGGACTAAAACTAGTATATTATCTTTTCATATTTCAATAATAAAAATCTCAAATCAGTAGCAAAATTTAAGATCATGTTACTATTGTTTGGCCTGCAAAATACACAAATAATTTGAGCCTAAAACATATCAAAAAAAAACAAAAAACATGGTAGTGCTACAGAAATTCACTTCTTTTCATCAATTCAACAAACACAAATTATCTTCTATTCAATTTTTCACTTGTTCTATAAAACCCAAAAAACATCATCTTTCATTTAAAATTTCATGTAATTATAATCAAAAATTGGTTTTAGAATTTAATCCCAAAATCCCAATTGAAGAAGCCATCACCCCACCAAGTTCTTGGTATACTGATTCTTGTTTTTACACTCATGAACTCAATCAAGTCTTCTTCAAAGGCTGGCAATCTGTTGGTATGACATCTTTTCTTACCGTTCATTTTTACTTGTTCAGTATACTATTTCGATATGTCGAATCAATTTATAAAATCAATGAATAATTTATCATGTTAAGGTATATTTTGCCCTTGCTATTTAGATGACTTGTATTTAATACGAATGATCTGATAAAATTACTCTAACTATGGTTGGATGACAATATCTTTGAAATTTTGTGTAAAGATTGATACTTTATATTGTATTTATTCTTACTTTCTCTGAATTTCTGTTTAAAGATTGATACTTTGGATAGTATTTTGTTCTTGCTTTGTCTTAATTTTTGTTTGAAGATTGATACTTTGAATAGTATTTATTCTTAGCTTCTCTTTAATTATAATTTTTCGTGTGTCATGTTTAAGATTATAAGATTATAAGAAATTTTTGATACATTCTACCTATCTAGTTTAAGGCCACAAAATTCAAAAGTGTTAAATTAGACAAACAAATTGTAACGAAGAGAGTGCTATTATACATGGGAGGGAAGGTAATACTTCTTCATTTGCAACTGTATCAGTAGTTGGTGTGTGTGTTCTTTTTCTCTGTGTTTGTGTAATTTTTCGTGTGTTAGTGTATTTCTATGATAGGAATAGAGAAAAATTTAGTCTAACGTTGTTGAAGTGTTTTGCGTATACTGTTACGAGAGCTCTTTTAAGGCATTTTCCCGAAGTGTAGCTTGCAAAGTTTCAATTCGATGTGACTGCAATCTGCTATATCTTAGACGCGATGGTAAGACACCTGATCACGGGGAACGAAAAACTAAAGTCTCATCATAAGCAATCTTAAACACACATAGTTATCATAGTGTCACAACACTTGCATCAAAATAAACTTATAGTCTATAACAAAGTATTAAATAAAAGATATCTAGATAATATAAACCATGTCCTCGAACATATGAGGACATACCAAGCGTCTTGAGAGAAATCTACTTCTCAAGCTTCAACTATGTGGTAATTGTATTGACAACAGGACATGTAAAAAGAGAGTATTGAGTGTTATTCTGCTCTCTGATTTGTGAATTTTCTGCAATTTCAGGATACACTGAACAGATCAAAGAGCCTAGGCAATATTTTACTGGAAGGTACTAACTCTCGTTCGTGTTATTCTTGAGGTGAACTTATATTGCCTTACTTGTTTTGTTCAAGCAGCTAATCGTTGAAATACAGATTGGGGAATGTCGAGTATGTTGTATGTCGAGATGATGGTGGAAAAATACAAGCTTTTCACAATGTTTGTCGGCATCATGCCTCTCTTCTTGCCTCAGGAAGTGGGAAAAGCTCTTGCTTTATTTGTCCATACCATGTAAGCTTTTTATTACTCAGTTTTAGAGCTATCTTGATCCTTTTAGCTAATTTCCGTTTTCCTTGCTTCAGAAAATGTGAGTGAACTAGCAGATATTGGCTGTAAATCTAAACTCGTTTCACTCCACTAGTCATCATGTAATGTCATTTACTAGAAGATGAGACTATTGGGGTAAAACGAGTTCAGATTTACAGCCAATATTGTTTTGCTTGCACGCATTTTGGTCACTGGTACGACCAGCATGTATAAGTTCATTTACCATTTAATACAGCAAGTAAAAATTTAAGAGTTTCGACTTTGCTAGGTACTTCATGTGTTAAGCTTGCAAGTGAAATACGGGACTACAGTCAATCCTATTACAAAAGATATGCTAATTATTAGAGTATATGAGCTTGTATTGTTGTCTTGTGATATTATTTAACAGAAAATTTAAGATCTATTGTCTTAAATCCGATGTCGTTCAATGTATGATCTGAGTAAAGTAGATATCAAGGTTACAACAATAACATACCCAGTGTAATCCCACAAATGGGGTCTCGGAAGTGTGGTATGTATGTAGTCTTACCCCTTAATACCTTGTGAAGGTAGAAAGGTTGTTTCTGATACTCCTTTCGCAGGGGTGGACATATGGATTGGATGGCGCACTTCTAAAGGCAACACGAATAACAGGAATTAAGAACTTCAAAGTGAATGTATGTAATAAATTATATGTTATATTCTCAGTTCATAGTCGTTATGTATAATGTCGGGCTGATTTGATCTTCTATATTTTTCTATATGAAGGATAGGAGATGGGACTAGTCCCAATGAGAGTAGCTGTATGGGGACCATTCGTACTTCTCAATTTCGAAAACGGAGTTTTGCCTGAACAAGAATCCGATTTTGACTTGGTTGGAAACGAATGGTTGGGTAGTTCATCCCAAATCTTGGCTGATGGCGGAGTGGATGCTTCATTGAGCTTTTTATGCAGACGTGAATACGCCATCGAGTGTAACTGGAAGGTTAGTTCTCACCTTATGTTTTCTCCTTTTATTAGCTACGCATTTTAGTGTAAACTCTAGTCGAGAAAGGTATTTTGACGTCTCTGTTCTTACTATGATGATTAGCGTTTCATCCCAGAATTTCGAACTTGAATCAATTCAAATTTCCAAACCAGACTTTTATCTTGCAGGTCTTCTGTGACAATTATTTGGATGGTGGTTATCATGTACCATACGCTCATAAAGGTTTAGCTTCGGGTCTGACACTTGACTCGTACTCAACCACTGTATGTCCAACGTCAGCTTTGTCATTCTATATGGTTAACGTTTACTTCTATCGTTGCATTTAACTCCTAATAATGAATTAGATATTTGAGAAAGTCAGCATCCAACGATGTGAAACTGGTAGTGCGGGGAAGGACCAAGATTTTGATCGACTTGGATCAAAAGCTTTATATGCATTCGTGTATCCCAACTTCATGATCAACAGGTTTGTGCTTCATTAACATATAGATAAACCTCATGACCTGCAATACTTGTAAAAAACTAAACTCTTTAAACTTCATGAGGAGAATTTAGGTACGGTCCTTGGATGGACACGAATCTCGTACTGCCTCAAGGGCCTCGGAAATGTCTAGTGATATTCGACTACTTTCTTGATTCATCTGTCAAGGTAAACGTTTGTTTTTCTTATCTCAACGATAAATGTATTAGTTTGAGCAATTTCATCTTCTCTGTTCATAGGGTGATGAGAGTTTTATTGCCCAGAGTCTTAAGGATAGTGAGACAGTACAGGTACAGTAAAAACATGCACGATTTGATCGTCGCATCAATTGCATATATACGATACAATTTTTGTATGTTTTCATACGCGCTCACGCGTTATAACATTGCTGATTACAATGAACAGATGGAGGATATAAAGTTATGTGAAGGTGTTCAAAGAGGGCTTGAATCACCGGCTTACTGCTCTGGCCGCTACGCGCCACAAGTTGAGAAGGCTATGCATCATTTTCACAGCCTTCTATATGAAAACCTTTCAGATTGATGTATATTGTGAGATCTCCAGAAATTTTTCATGTTATATTAACAGCATTGTACTGTAAATGGGGTTATGTTATATAGTTGTTTAATTCCTCATCACTTGCTACAACATGTAATGTTTTATAAATAACAAGCTTTGAGGAGTTTGAAATTCAATCAGAACAACACTGGGTGGGTAAGATATAGGATTCTTGTCTGAGTCGCGTGGATCGGATATATGGTTTCAAGTCCACTCGTTGATTTCGAGAAAAACCGAATCAATTGGCTTTTTTGCTCAAATCGTCATTCTCCCTCTCGAGTGGCTTTTTGAAAGCTCGACAAGAAAGAACAAAGAAATAAGTCACAACACTATTCCCAAACTTAGAAGGGGCCCAGTACTATACGCCGTGCTCCCTTTGAACTACACATTACATCGTTCATTCCTCCTCTTCAATGGCTTTTGAAAGCTCGACATGAAAGAGTAAACTAAGGTCTAACACTATACCCTAACTTGAAATCCATCAAGGACTTTGGAGACAAAATATAGGGGCCCACATTGTACATCATGGAGCCTTACGACTACTACACATCACATCGTTCATTCTCCCTCCCTAATGGCTTTTGAAAGCTCGACATGAAATAATAAAGAACTAAATCACGATATAGTTCCCAACTAGAAATCCATAAAGGACTTTGGAGACTATAGAGGGCCCCATACTATACATCGTGGAGCCCCATGACGACTACACATTAAGGGCCCGTTTGGCCATAAATATATTTGGGAAAAATTTGGCAAATAATGTTTGTCCATACAATTTGTCATTATTTGGCAAATATTTTTGGCAAATATCCCAAATTTCCAAATACTAGTTTTTTCTAGTATTTGGGCCAAATCTCATTATTTGGGATATTTTGAAAATTAAAATTTTACCTCAATCTTTTATCTTTTACAAAAACACCCTCTTTAGTTGTTGCTTGCGTTGCATTACATCATTTTTTACGTGAACACCAAAATAGTGATGAAATATTTAGTGAATATTAATAATGATATGATTGTTGATGAAAATTATTAAAAATTGGTTTTAGGTAACAAGTCATGTACTTTGTCTGCTTCACGATACATGGAATAATTCTTGTTGCACTCACTCTAAATTACCACATTGTTTTAGTGTCATGGACATTATTTGTTATTGTTGTAACGAAACATTCATTGACTTGTAATACAAACTTTTAGTTAGTTTTGATAGTTTTAAAACTTGTGCGTATAAATCATATTTTTCTAAAAAGGTGAAATATATTTCCCAAATTTTATGGCCAAACAGATGGTCAAATTTCACCCAAATTTCACTCAAATAATATTTGCCAAGAATATTTGGAAATCTATGGCCAAACGCTAGCTAAATCAATCATTCTTCTTCTCCAATGGCTTTTGAAAGTTTGACATGAAAGAAAAAAGAAATAAACCAGAGTCTTATGACGACTGCACGTTACATCGTTCATTTTCCCTCCCCGGTGGCTTTTTGAAAGCTCGACATGAAAGAACAAAGAACTGAACCCTAGAAATCCATAAAGGACTTCGGAGGCAAAATAGAGGACCTTATACTATACATCTTGCACATTACATCGTTCATTCTCCCTCCCCAATGACCTTTGAAAGCTCGACATGGTCCTATATAAACATCCTACTGCCTTAGAGTGACTGCACATTACATAGTTCATTCTCCATTGTCAAGTGGCTTTTGAAAGTTCAACATGAACGAAAAAAGAAATAAGCCACAACACTATTCCCAACTCGAAATCCATAAACAACTTTGAAGACAATAATGGGGCCTGTACTATACATCTACAACATAGCAGCACAACCGATGTTTACTGTGTAATCGCCACTATCAAAATTGGCGAAAAACATTTTCCATCTTCTCATTGCAGAGGCAAAATAATTTTATAATCAAAAGTACACATACAAATGGCATCGGACAAGGAAAATTTTCAAGTAATGCAAAGCGGTAATGAAGAAGTTCCATCTTTATATGAAGAGCACAAAACGGCTTCCTCGACAAGAACATGAGAGCAGAAAAGAGTTGCAGGAAAACTAACATCTGCTGCAAAAGGTTGACTGCATCCCCAAAACTTAAAAGACGCATATTCAAGATATATAATAATACTGATTCTACTACATCCACAAAATGAAATATTAGCGGCATATTCCTGTACAGCAGCGAAAGAAACACCACTCTCACAAAGCACGGCATACTTTTGGTTAGTTAAGTTTTGTGTATGTGTAGATGTCTATGAACACTCCTGTTGATTTCTTCGTTTTGGTAATTTCTTGGAAAAATATTCACTAAATGGCTTCTCAGGGACAGGTATCAACTTGCCAAGAACAGCAAGGGGCCAGCTGTTGAGCAAAAACTAACTTCACTTAGTACCGGAAAAAATTAACGATCAATTATAATGCAGCGGAGAAAACCAGACTGACCTTATTACTCCAATGACAATTGAAACTAGCCATAATTGCCAACTCAATCTCACAGTTGAAGTGAATTTTCCAAGGAAGAATATAATGATAACCTAAGCAATAAAAAGATGTTATTATAAAAAGGTCGATGTCAGTGCCAAAGAGAAGGATAGGGATGATGTATATTACCTGAAGCACCACTGTGAGGCCGACGATTGAAACAAATAGACGGTTTTTGAGGACTCCTTTGAACACATTCATCTCATCTGGCTTCCGAGCATTGAATTCATTGAAAACCTGCGGTTTTAAGTGTCATTAGCAGGGGTTAAATACACAACCAACATCCTAAAAAGGGAAGAGATCAAATACTCCGTCCATCCAAACTTGGTCGCCCACTTTTAATTCAATAAGGGAAGAGTAGAAAAATATGAATTGTTAAAAATCTGTCGAGTAAACAGATGGAACATGTTTTGATGTTTTATTGGTGAATGAAGGAGAAAATTATAACAAGGTGGAGAAGAACGGAGGCTAAAGTTACAGTGATGTTTCAAACATATTAGAATTAAGAAAGTGGACAACCACAATCCAAAAGCATAAGTAGGACAAATATCCTGGGATAGCAGGCATGCTTCAGTTTACACCAAGTACCCACAATAGATAATCTTTCTCATGGAAGGAAAAAGACAACATGGAGAGTGCAAAAGCCAATCATAGGATAGTTTTTATCAGTTATATTCTTACTTGGCAGAAGACAAAAGCGTTGAAAATCAAGGTGTTCTTCACTTCAATAGCCCGAGCACTCGTCTCATGATCCAAATGCAGAATTTTTTTACCTCGGAAATTGAGGACCAGGAGAACTGAAACTTGATACAGGGCCTGCAGATGTTCAACCAGGAGTATTAACCTCAAAACTAATATAAAAAAAATGTTTCTCATCTTGGAACATCGCTGTTAAATTTATTTTACCTGTATTAATAGGTTTCTCCACATGATATTGGTGACTAGAGGTTCCCTGAGATAGAATTAAACAAAACAATCAATTGATGATGCACCCGAGAAACATTATAACTGTAGGAACATCAGCTAGTAATAAAGAAAGAAGCTGAAAATAAGTTGATCCAATTGGAAAATCATTGCCTGGAGTTGCAAAATAGTTTCACCACTAGACGTGCTTAATACAAGATGGATGTACAGAAGTACCAAAGCATGAAGCGTCCTAATGGTCAAAATTAAAGTAGGAGGAGAATCATGAGGTCTCAAGTTAAAATCCAGCGGAGACAAAAGCACTGGGTGATTTCTTCCCTTCTGCCCTCCTAGCCTTAGTGGACAAAGTAATTGTTGCTGGTGGGAGGTAGCATGTATCCCATGGGAACTAGTCAAGGTGTGTGCAAGCTTGCCAGACCACCATCGTTATCCAAAAAAAGTACCAAAGCATTAAAATGAATGGCTGAAGGTATTTGAGAATTATAGAAGTCCCTACAATTTAGTAACACAAGTGAAAAGAGTCGGAAATGTATGGAATCCAGCTTACACTATAATCACATGAATGTTGAGAATGTAGTGAGATTATTTAAACCCACTGCAACAAGAATGTGCAGAAGAATGATTTTCCTTTTTTTTTTTTTTTTTGAGCAAGGAAGAATGGTTTTCCTTCAGGGAGGTTTTCGCTCATTTCAGCACATCATAGGGCCAGATGTTAAATAGGTCATGCTATTTAATGTATGGGCAGCATCCAAAATCTAAATAGGCATGGTGCAATAACAAAATATGGATAAGAGTAGAACGACTATATTATAACATTGATGGGCAGGCCAGATTGTGCGCACCCCAACTATTCCATCGGATAACTGCTATCTCTTACCTCACACCAGCAGAGGTACCAGGTAACACTGCAACCACCTAGCATTTTTTGTCTTTGTTCGATTTGAACCCTAGTCTCCAAGGCTTGAGTTCACTTAATTTTTTAATGAAGCAACATGGTAGGCCACTAGGTCACATCACTAGGTACATGAAGCTCTAGATATCTCACAGCTTCGATACAAATCTTCTTCCAACATTTATGCAAAAGAAGAAATTCCAACAAACCATCGTGCATAAAGGCCTCCTAATAGGAAACCAAGTGCAGAGCCCCACGACAGATTAGTTATCTTTAAAAACCTAGCTCATCTGTAATACTACAAATAGGCAGATAAAAGTAATAGAATCAAGCTAAAGTAACTTGACGTCACAAACACAATATCCTTGCAATTAAAATGTTGAAGCAAGCTACTTTTTTCAGAAGATTAATCTACAAACTAACCTTCGACCAACAGGTTCTCGGTGCATAAGGTGATCAGTTGGTGGTTCTGTGGCCAGTGCAAGTGCCCCCAAGGTGTCCATAATAAGGTTTACCCAAAGTAGCTGCACAGGTGAACGGGAAAACGTCAAGGATCAACATCAGAATGTAATGTAGAAAACTAGGAGTGCATTTGCTAATCACACTGATCGATGATATAAGGGCAGAGAAACAAAACCTGAACAGCATTCAATGGGACATCACCAGCAGTAACTGCAGCAACAACATTAATTATAAGAGCAGCAACGTTAACAGTGAGCTGAAACTGGATGAATTTCTGGATGTTAGCATACACGGATCTGCCCCATCGGACAACCTGCATTTGGCGAGATAAAAACAATAGAAATAATTATACCGTGAACTGGTTTGAAAATTTAGAACCTCAATCAAAGCTAATAGAAAAAAATACAAATGGTTTTGCAGAATACATCAGCTAAAATAGATTTGACTTCAGAACTGCTGAAGGCACTTTAAATTTTCATAGAGAAAACATGCATTCTGAAATCGGGAACTTGGTAACACTAAAATCATTAGGGAAGTTCTCATAAAGTAAGAGATGACTAGCGCTTCTGTCATAAAGTAAACTTATCCTTAGCAGCATCTTGTTATAGGTTCAAACTATATAAACACGACTCTTGTGTATACCTTCAAAGTAGTTTAGTCAAACATGCGAGTCAAGTTGATCTTTTACAGTTTTACTCTAGAAAAAAGCCTGATAACTTCCTTGATAAACTGACCTTCACAACAGAAGCAAAATTGTCATCCAGTATGATGATATCTGAACTTTCTTTGGCAACTTCTGTTCCAGCAATTCCCATAGCAAGACCAATATCAGCCTACAAGACAGCAATGAAGGAAATTTTATTGGCAACTATGGTGGTTAGTTTTTAAGGTAAAACTGCTATCCCATGAAAGAATCACAGAGAGCAACCAAGAAAGTTTGATCAACAAAAAAAAACAGAACGAAATAAGTGGGCAACTGACGTATCCAGCCACGATAAATGCATTTTAGATATTCATCCCAAGGCCCTATGTGTGTGTATCACCACAAGTAACTAGAGCAGAGACTTCAAATATCACAGGTCCGGCAAATTACCACATTGCAACAGAAGGAAAATCCTCGGGTCGAAGGAACAGCAAACAGGATAAAATGATTCAGAAAGAAAAAATACACCTAGCAGACCTCATGTTTTCTATAATCACATAAGTACTTTCTCAACCAGCCAAGAAGAGCACCTCGTGTAATGCAGGAGCATCATTAGTACCATCTCCAGTTACAGCAACAACATGGCCATTGCTCCTTAGTGCTTGAACAAGCAAGAGTTTGTCATTGGGCGACGATCTTCCCATAACCTAGACATGGTGTTGAACTTAAAGTGAGGAAGAGCTTTGTTGAACGACTAAAAACAATCTAGTTTCATTCCATACCGATATTTTATCTGCCACTTTCTTTCTTTCCTCATCAGACATAGCTCTAAACCTCTTTCCTTCAATCAGATTTGGCTCAGTTGCATCAGCATCAGATCTAAGTATCCCACATTCCAAAGCTATTGCCCTTGCTGTTTGTAAGTTGTCACCAGTAACCATCCTTACCTGTGAATTTGACGGAATACAGTTATATGCCATCACATATTGTGGAAGGTATGGCAGCTAATATTATTTAAAAAGATTTGGAAGAAAAAAATACAACTGTACATCCTATAGTGATGGACATCCTACACTACAAGCATATAACACAGCTCCCCATGCTGGGACTTACTAAGTTCAAATATGAAAAGGGTTAGATCATATACAAGTATGGCCACACTCGAAGCTTTTCGGGGACTAGTCAACCATTTCAGAAATCACTATGCATGCAAGATGAACACAGCTTGTCAAGGACAAACATTCTATAATACACTCCTAGAACAGTCAGTCTGAAACACGAGACAAGAACTTTACGACAAAATCACAAATTAACAAGTAGCTGAGGTGCCTAATTTGTTCTAGTGCCATGAATCTGAAAAGATCTCTAAGCAAGTATACCAATAACAGGAAACACTATTTCAATTCTTTATAGTCAAGGCATCACACTATCCGTTCGAAACCACAACTACAATGAAACCAGTGAAAAACAATGTTTATGCATTACAAAATACAAGTATCACAGACTCCCTACCAAGAACAGCCACTCAGTCACGGAGTTCGCAACTTTCCACATTTTTTCTTTTATGGCACCAGAAACCCAGTACTGCATTATATTTAACTCTCAAGTATCTTCCATTGGATTAACTGTATTGAAAACTGACAATCTGACGCTTTAACAAGACGCCATCAACAAACACAAGCAGGACAGTGAATAGAACAGAAAATAAAATACAGATATACATAGAAGCAACAAAAGATTATTTATCTTAATAAGAAATACACGAAGGCTTTCTTCACGATTTCTCCTATGAAATTAATAGCACCAACACATCAATGTAACACTCAAAACCCATGAAATTCCATGTTTGGAAATAGAACAAAATTTCTACAGAAACCAAAAGAAACTAGAATAGAAGAACCATTTTTAAAGTAAAAACAGATATGCGAGCATCATTGAGCTAATAACAGAATACATGACAAATCAAAAAACTAAAGGCAGGATTACATCCATTACAATTTTATATTTCAAAGAACTAAATGCAAATGCATCATTCCAATTACCTTCACGCCAGCATCAATACATAACTGAACTGCATCTCTTACCCCTGGTCGGCATGGATCCTATAATACAAATATAAAGAGTTAAATTACATGTGATAAGAACAAAGTAAATGATACTTCGGCATTATATATTCTTAGAATGGAAAGGAAATGTAGATAGAGCAGGAAGTCAAATAAATTGTAACTGCAGAAAAGGCTATGACACAGTAAATAGAAAAACTGAGCACACAGTTCCTCTAATTATCCAGGCTAAAAGATAAAGCTGTCACTTTGTTAGGCTTATTCCTTTCTCATCAGAAGGCAAGCTTGCTTTTATTCACTTTTCTGATGGTGTGCATTACAAATATTTAGAACGGAAACACTAGTGCTTGTCCAGTGGGCCCTAACCACCCCTCCTCCTATCTCTCCCTCCATCCTCAAACTTCCTAGCCACCACCGCTACTTCCTCCAAGTCACACTTCCCTTTTGCACCACCACTGTTGCTCCATAGCATAGTTATAGGTTTCACTAACCACCATTGACTCTCATACTATCGTGCATTGCAGCTGGAAAACATAGATTAATTTGGAAGATCTCATGAAATCAATGTCAACAAAACTTGATCTATCATCTCCAACCTCGACCTTTGGGATTTGCATTCATAGACATACTATGTATGGCTAAAAATTTTTTCAGGTAAGATAAAGCCAAACTAAATATTCGGATTTCTGTTGCAGTCTTGATAGTCAAATTCCAAAGTTGTTTTATCTGTCTGCCACCCTAGATCAGCCTTGCACACAATCTCAAGTTCATAAATCATCCCCATTGTATGAGCTCAAACCTCAATTTTCAGTCAGCCAAACACAAAAAACAGTTCGGACAAGGATCAGTTCAAGATGGCCCATAAAGATCTCAGCTTAGTTTTGACTTGGCTCAAATATTTACACCCTTTAAACAGATAACCAATATTATTAAATAACTTGCGAGTTCCGTAACATTTCCATCTGTGTGCTGCAGAAAAGTTCCCCTTGGAGCATAGAAGACAAAAAGACGTCAACATATAAATGAAGGCGGCAGAAGAGTTTACGAGTACCTTAATGCCAACAATTGCAAGCAATATTAGGTCACCCTCAGGTATTTCCCAGTGATCTATTTCTTCCTCACTAGGTACTTTTTCCACCTCATATGGCCGGTATGCAATAGCAACACATCTCAAACTCGAAGCAGCCATGTTGCTAATTTCTTCCTTGAGAAGTGACATCTGTGGACCGTAAATAAACTTATACTCAGAATTAAAGCCAAAAATTTATAAAATAGTGCCAAATCATTTTCAATCGTAAAATTATGCAATCTCCGGCAAAAAATAACATGCAGATAATAAAATTTCATGGAAGAAGACCATTCAACGTTGGCATTCTTTTATCTCTTTAAGTGCCCATTTCAGATGCAGTGGTTCATATGACAATTTTCCCCGAGTGATAATTGACAGATATTCCTCAAAATGAGAAAGAGAACATCACCCTATTAAAATAGGATAAAATGCTAGTGATTGATTAGTTTCTAGCTTTTAAACAGATCAACTGCTTGATCAGACAAACAGTTCCACAAACCTTATCATCGCCCAGAGGAATTACCGACCCATTCTCATCAATGAAACTTGTACAACAAGAGAGAACAATTTCAGCAGCTCCTTTCCAGTGCAAGTGAACCTCAGAATCCTGCAAAACAGCAAACCAAACATGAAGGGTCACCACATTTCGAATCAAGAAGCACAGCATTGGTATCACCTGAGGCATCATCCAGATACAAATCCTATTTTATAAGGTGGTTTTTCCATGACCAGAAATCTATAAGATCTAATTTATAACATCCGACCTTCCAGATAGCTTCAGATATTTTCCTATCATGAGAAAATTTTATAGCATCCATAGAAGAGGTGGAGAGATGGACAGAGAAGCAAATGTTTTTGTTTGAGTCATCTGGATACCAAATAACAGATTTTCTCAAAATCGCCTAAGCAACTTATGGTCTTTAGCTAACCATCAAGTAGAAAAAAGATACAGCGAGTCAAGTTCCAGGGTGATTAAAACTGAAAGCACAGACAGCTTTTACATTATAAGCCTGACTCTTCAAGATGATGCGGAGATTGCTCTTCCAAGCTGGTTGGAGAAAGAAAATTGGAAGAAAAGAAACAGCACATGGCTACTATTCAGAAGCAAGGATAAAATGGGAATTGTATGTCACTTTTCTCTTAGTTTGCTTTACCTGTGAAGTCCTCAAGTAAAAGGTATAATCACACAAAATCTATGTTGCTCCGACTTCCAAAAATGTCATCCGTGTGTGTCGAATCCTCCAAAAGTGGTGTATTCTTTGGAAGATTGGACACTGGTATGGCAACATTTTTTGGGAGTCGGAGCAACATAGCTAAAAGTAAGTCCTATTATATGATAATAAAAGAAGCTTCAGAATTGAGCATTGCATTACCAGCTTCACAGCAACGCCACCTCTTTTTTTCTCTGAGTTGAACGGGAAAGCATGGATTATAGATGCTTCTGATCGTACTGCATCAAAATTCATCCCTAGCTATAGAAGAAAATACCAGTTTACTTCAGAGAATTCAGGGATCAATTACTATAAGCACAAAGCATAGAGTAATTACATTGAGACCCCATTGGAGGATAGCTTTCTCTGTCGGCGATCCAGATATCTCAACAGCACCACCACCCTATCAGAAAATGAGGAAGCACATGATTTTCGATTGCAGTATGTTCTCTATCTAAATGCATAAACGTAATCCTCACAAAGTGAAAAAGTAAAACCGGTAAGACCACCCCTTAACTGATTAACACGAACTCACACCATAAGGAACCAAAGGACTCCAAGGTTCTCCAGCACTCGTTTGATTAAAAAAAATCACTCTCATAACAATCTGTTCTTTTCTTTGATAAGTACAAGATCTATACACAAGCATCACCAGCACAGGCCCTACGGAACCATGTTGGACAAACATATCAAGCAGTATCTCACCCCACAAAAAGGACTTTATCTGGAGAAAACAGTACCTATGCCTCCAATAATTGAACTATTCGATAAGCCACCATTTTATTCAACCATTGATTAATTTCCATCCATACGGCAGTTCATTTTCCTCTTACAATCTAAAAAAACCTAGTGTGAATCCCTGTCAACTTTGCAAGTAAGCTTCCACTAATTGAAACGCTATATTTCAAGGCAACAGGTTCATGTCAAAACTGCCAACACCACTTCTAGAAAGACCACAAGGACAACACCGACATACAGCTCAAACATATCAACTACCTTATAAAATGTGGAAAAGTTATCAATATAAGCAAGGAAAACATTTTCTGCAATAATAATGGAAGAACATATTAACAACCATTCAGAGTTAATAGAACACTGCAAACATCAATAATTCCTCAAACGTAGAGAGTATGTGTCGACATCGCATTGTCAAGGAACAAGTGCAACCAAGAACTCTTCTCCATTCACCATAATCAAGAAGCAAGAGACAGGTGTTGGTGTAACTTGATTTTACTTTACCAAAAGTATGACATTTTCAAAGTACGGACAAATAAACACCCATTCAAAAAACATTGCTACTAACTGAGACCATCAGCTGGGACCAGCAACTGTTAAGCCAAAAACTAAAAAGGAATGTAAGAATAATCAAAAATGTCACAAAAATTAGAGCATTGCCACTAAAACATCTTATTACCCAAATTATACCAACTTCTAATAAAAAAGATAGATATCACATTAAGGCTCCAACTAGACAAAGCAGACATTTTTTTATTAACTTGCCTGTGGTACAAAAACGCTGCCAGTTGTATTCAGTCCCACCCCTTCATGAAGCAGAGACAACACAGTTGGGGGCACTTCAGATCTATCATCAGGTGGATCAATCTTTTTACCAGAGATGTAGGCCTCAACCACAGTCATCTACAAAAAAAAGGTGGGAGGTGGGAGGTGGGGGGTCAGAATTGAAGCTAGGCAGCATCTTAAAGCAAAGTTGTATACAGTATAAATTGGCTCTTCCAGTGTTATCAAAGACGAAAAGCGTAAAAAAGTTCTGAAGTCAGTGGAGGCTTTAAGCGCAAATAAAGTGTAGGCTTTAACGAAAAAAAGGAGCAAAGGTAGAAAATAACAAATATACATGTTTAGTCCAAGACTACTAATTATAAACATGAATGACAAATATATGACTAAAGAATTGAAGAAAAATTATGATAAAGTAAAATATCAATTATTTAGCTTCACTTATTCATAAGAGGCTCATTGTCAAGGAAATATTTGCCTTATAGCCTCGATGATTACACTAAAGCGCACATATAGCAAGGCAAAGCGCTCAACACGTTTTGACCCTCGCTTCAGGGCTTAAGCATGCTTAAAGCGCGCCTTTGATAACACTGGGCTCGTCATCCACAACATCAGCACTAAACCCATCCAAAACCAAGGGGAATGAAAAGAGGAAATGAGAAAAGTAAAATACAAGATGATTTTGCATATTCAACCTGATTTAAAGTCAAGGTTCCAGTTTTATCACTGCAAATTGTAGTTGCAGAGCCCATGGTCTCACAAGCAGAAAGCCTTCTCACCTACAGTTAAATATTGTTTAGAACACAGTAATCTTGAGAAAAGAATTCAGAGAAAGATGACTGCTCCTACCAAAGCCTTATCTGCCATCATTTTCCTCATAGAATAGGCAAGCCTGCAAGACAAGTCATGAGTACTTCAAAATACCAGTTGTGTAACAGAGAATTATATTAATACAAAGTCCAATAGTAACGCAAGTTGATGAAGAACAGAAGGACCAAACTGATCAATCACTTTGAGATCTCCAGCAATACACGTGACCTTCACAACCATACTCACATTTGTCTTTAACAACCAAGGAATCTAAAAGATAGGCAAGAACTGAAAGACCAAACTTACGTTAAAGTAACTGCCAAAGGAAGCCCTTCAGGCACTGCCACAACCACAATTGTAACCTACATTTCCACAGGTCACTGGTGAGATGACAAACAATTAGAGAACATAAAGGTCATTATAAAAATACACATACAGCAATAGTGAAGATTTTTATAGCTCCATCTACAGCCTTGCCAACTTTTGTTTTCCCAGCTTTAAATTGAGGAGATCCGTCCGGGTTATAAGTATGACCAGTAAAGAATCTGTGCATACATTCTTAAACTAAGACTCCTGGAGCAATAGAGGTAAAGTGAAGGATAAAACAGCATCAATTAAATTCTGCCACTACCTGATCATTAGGACAATCAGAACAAGTAAAGCTACAGTGAGCCCAACTATGCCAATGAAGGTTGCCACCCCATTCAGACGAACCTAAAATGAAATACGCAAACAAATTGAAGTCATAAAAATGTAAATCTTTCAGCAGAATCGTAACATTTCACACTCAAATAACCTGCAATGGTGTTTCCTCTCCATTATCCTCTGTAATGCTTGCCATCAGCAATCCCCATTCTGTGTTTATTCCAACACCTACCACCTGAAACATGACGTGTATAAAATCATTTGCAAATCAATCAATAAATCAAGCATGCCTTGGTCTCAAAAAAAGTTTGGGTAAACTATATGAACTCCTTGAATCATTCATCTCAATTCGGACCCTAATTCCAATGTTTTGCTCATATAACCATGTCTTATTACAGCAAATCAGGGATCTCTAAAGCCATTTGAATATCTGAAATTAAAGTTTAACAAGAAACGACCAAAGTAGGCCCTTCAAACACAGAACATCATGCAGAAAAAGAGCATACCAGCATCATTCCGTACCCATCAGCTACTTTGCATCCAGACATTAGGAAAGGAGATTTAGAATCCTTGTGAACCTGGATAACAAAAGTAATACCAGTTAACAAGGAAGTTGCAGCCGGTGCGACCTAAGAGATTACTAGAAACACTCACAATCTTGCTCTCTCCCGTCATGCTTGATTCATCAAGTGCGAGAGATTGACCCGAGATTAATATTCCATCTGCAGGTACCTGTAATCAATGTAGAGAAAAGAGGTTCATAGAAAAGATGGCATACTTACAACATAAATTAAAGGAAGAAGAAAGGAAAACTGACCTGGTCACCTATTTTCAGAGGTACAACATCACCAACAACTACATCAAATATTGAAACAGGAATTCTTCGCCCACCTCTAACGACCTGTGTTAAGATTAGACTCTCTCAGAATGTTATAACAAAAATAAAAAGGAAGGGAAGGGAAGGACGAAAAACGGAGAATGCCATAAGCAATACCAGGAAACAGTAGAAGACAAACCTCAATTTGTATGTTCTGCTTCTCTTCATTAAGATTTTGGAATTGAAGTGATTGTTTATAGTCACTAACAGCTGCAAATGCATACCGTAGACTTGTGAGTTACCAATAGGAGAGCACAAAATGAACTTTAAGGCTTCATTCATTTGTTAGATATAATCCAAATGCTAAAATAGTTTTTATGCAATGGCTTGCATAAATAAATATAGACAAGTAAATGCATATCAAAATTGGATATCTTTTTAATCAGTTATTATGACGTAACTGAAACTACATTTGCTCCGAACTCATTCGATAATTTCTTGTACAATTCATTCGTCTAACTAGGCAGAGATCACAGATTTGACAACATCTGCATCCTTATTACAAGATACCGTGACAATGCTTTAAGTAATTTGGCATCGGAACTGAGCATAGAGTTGTCGTTTACCCTATAAGTTGATTGCAAATTGGACATAGTACCTAACATAAACCTAAATGAAAAAAAAAAAAAAAAGATACTGGAACTGTTAATATTTGTAAAAGCATTGGTTGCTAAGAGAAGAAATTAAGCTTCCGAAACTTGTAGGGAGAAATGTTTATTCCAATGCAGGATATTCATCCAGAGCTCGAGTCTAAAAGAACCACATAACTCTCGTCTCTCTTCTACATCATTTCTAGTATAGTGTGCAAAAATAGTGATCTCATCATATCCCATCTGACATACCAAATGACTCCTAATTGGACTCTACTATGTAAAAAGCCTCTAGGTACCATTTGGGTATGCCAAATTCAATGATCAGTATAATTATCGATCAAACTCTCAATCTTTCCCCTTTTATATTAAATGCAGCTAACCTAATCAGCCTGAGTCTTCCCCATTTTAAATCAAATCTCAACTAACCTTATAGTTCCAACATTTGACATGAAATTCGAAGACTATCAACTGGAACAATCGAATAGCCTGTTAGGCTTCTAGGATGTTAGAAGTGCTTATTTTAGAGAATTTGAGATGTTTGGTCAAAGCTTTTAGAAAAAAAAATGTTTTTGAGTAGCAGAAAAAGCTGTTTTTCAGAAGCTAAATGAAGTAGCACTTTTGGAAGCACATGTTAATGCTCAAATATTATGGCAAAAGTGCTTTTGAAATTGATTAGTCAAACACAAATTGCTACTCTACAAAAGTACTTTTTGAAAAGCACATCCCAGAGTAAGTGGCTAAACGGGCTATAAATTACGAACCCATGTTTTTTATTATTGTTCAGTGTTGATAATTGAGGGACATTGCACATTGCTTCATTCTAGCCAAATTAAACACAAGTTCAACATCAAGAACTCTATTGAAATAAAATCGCTGCAGAATCATTCTACCTGTCACAACTATGACAATAATCACTGCCAAGGCAATGCTTCCTCCATCATACCATCCTTCTTTTATACCCTAACAGAGAAAGCTTAAATTAGAGCACGAGAAGAGACTCTCGCAAGCAGATATTAAACACTTGTTTGAAGATGAAACATACTGGAAAAGCCAAGACATAATAGGCCCAAAAGAATGTTGAGAAAAAAGAATAAAGATGTTCACGGCCACAAATTGGTGGATATTGGTGCATTATTTTCTATGTATAGTTATATGCTCCCTCCGTTCACTTATACTTGTCACTTTTGAATTAGGCACACCCATTAAGAAAACAATAATTAACATAGCTATTTTACCTCACTACCCCTAGTGATTAATGTTTAGTATTAAGTCTTGAATAATGATTTTATATGTAAAAGTGGACAAGTAAAAGTGAAAATTTATATTGGGAACAGTGGACAAGTAAAAATGATCAGCCGGACTACTTTGCATATGTGAAAGTCCCATAAAAGACAAAATACTTGAGAGCATTAACTGGTAGATATGAACATAGGAGATTCTGTTAACACATTTTTTAAGATCTATTAAGACTACACCATTCTCACCCCCAGCCACAGTTGTGTCTTCTAACTATATTTCCACACAATATCAACAAAGAAAGACAGAACAGGAACTCTTTCTACTGAAATTTAAAATAAATAGTTTTCCAATGCAGAATTTATATCCTAAAATGGTGACCAGAAGTTAGCATGTGTTCAGCAAACCTCAGTCTTTATGCCCAGCGCCAATGATGCAGCTGCGGCTACCATCAAAATTATCAGGGTTGTATCACAGCAAGCTTCCCAAACAAACCTCTACAGCGGAGAACACACGAAAAGGGTAAATATGTTTGATGACAAATAATGTGACATTTATCGTCAACCGTAAATCACGGCATTAAATGATGTAATAACTGTAGCACGTACCCAGAAACTCCTTCCTTTCTTCCGAGGATATGTGTTGGATCCATATGCATTCTTTCGCTTCAGCAGATCTACTTCATCTCCATCAATTCCTTTATCTAAATTTGTTTTCAACTTCTCGGACACCCCTTTAACCTGATGTTACACCATTGCACAATAGAAATAGCAAAGATAGACTTTTACTTCATCAAGCAATCGTAGGACTACAAGAAAAAAAATTAAGACTTTTGAAGGTGAACTTGCCCCTCCACAATTCTGCAAAGCAGTAACATCATGCTCTCTAGACATAAAAGTCAGCTCCTCCTGGCTGATATCAAACTCGCCTAGAGAGGGAGTAGTTGGAGGCAACCTTTGAAGAGACCCATCCCCTAAAACATAAAAAAAAATGTAAGACAAAATAGTACTATACCATTTGAAAATACGACTAGAAAATCTAGGCTCAAAGTTTCACCTATAGAAAACCTTTCAAACTATGTTGCTCGGACTCCTCAAAGATGCCCATGGGGATGTGTCTGATCCTCCAAAAGTAGTGCATTTGTGGAGAATCGACACAGAGGCAAAAACACTTTTGGAGAGTCTGAGCAACATAATTCAAGACTAAAATGGAAGAGCCTAATGGTTAAGACTCCCCTTTAAACACAAAGCAACTCACTGATACCTCCAGCATAAATTATCAGCAAAGATGTAACTATTGCAGTTAAAAAGTAACTAAGGAAAAAGGTCCAACTTCATTGGACTATTGTCCTACATACTGTGATAAATTCATTGCAACAACAACTACCCGTCAGTAACTAAATCTGCTTCTGTATTTGTGATTTGCACCAAACAAGGAAACAAGAACTTTGCTTCGTCTTCTTGAACTATTTCATTTAACCATAAAGCAAAATCGAAAGGTATCTGACGGATATCTGTTGCCACCTTGAGCCGGTTACCACACCAACTTAAAAGACGAGATATTACATATTAATTCCCTCCACCAGAAAAGGCTGATTAGCATTCCAAACATAGAAAGGGAGAACATAAACTTCCAATATATTGGTTCGAGCTTGTTGGTTCAAGTGATGTAACAAAAACAAATAACCATGAGATATTTTTAGCTATCATCACCCACTTTCTCTCACCTACTTCAGTATTACAGTATTTAGACATGGATATGATTTTTTTAAGCTAAACAGTTAGAGCTGTCACAACATAGTTTTCACTCAATGACTTAAAGTAGCGTCAGGAAGTGTTTACCATTGACTGCTTTCCCGCTTCTTGAAAAAGAACAGCCGCCTGATTTAATGCAAAGAAAAAAGGAATAAAGATTATTTACTTCCATTTAATGCACAATAGGGTAATGCGAAATATTCGAGAGTAATGTTTACCCGAATGACTTGTGCATGGGTTCTTATCTTAGCAATCAATTGCTTTCTTTCTTCTTCCTTTTTTAAGTCCAATGTATATCGAAATCGACGAGAAGCATTAAGGACAAGTGCAGCTTGCTGAGAAAAGATAACTCAGGTCAGCAAAAGTTTATACCCGTCCCAAACCACAGGAAGAATCACAGTTTGCAAAGGCTTTTTTTAATAAATAAATTAAACTTATAAACAGAAAAGGCACGCACGCAGCAATTGTCAAACTAGCAAAGAAACAAGAATACTAACACACACTTCTCCAACACATCAACAAATCACATAACCAGGAACCAAACTTTTCTCTGCTATTTTATTAAAAAGAACTAATACTCTTCCTGCAGGCATAGGTGTCATTTTGGGAAGGCTTTATTATGGTCCAACCACTGTGGTCGTGTCCATCCATTTTACAATAAAGAATATGTCACCCTTGAAGTAATTTAAGAACATAACACTGTCATATAGAAAGTGGACACTGATAGCCACATTGCATTGGGTAACAGAAAACTTTAGTACTCCACATTGCATTTGTTTATTGATGTTGTAATTTGCTCCCTTTGTGACTTGAAACCACAACCTTAAGGTTGGAGGTGGAGGTGCTTTCCACTTGAGCTACCTCTCTTATCCGTCAATACTCCACATTATCCCCTTGGTAATAAAAATTTGGATTCAGTTTAACCGTCATGAAGACCATACCATAAACATTTGGTTTTGGCAACAGTTGCAAACCGAACTTCTTTGTTTTGGCATATAAGGAATTCATTGCTAGATTTCCTTTTTTATGTTTATCAGTTAACTCACAGAATTGGAATCCGAAGACCAATATTCCAGTGCATCATGTCAGATGTAAACTAAATCGTTCATGATAGGCTAATAAAAATGTTATATTCAGAAAAATCTCAAACATAAAAATGAGGACGAAAGACGGAAAATCAATCTCTCTAACAGTGACACGTATAATAAGTTCAATCCATTTCAAACTTCTCCCTCCAGTCAATTCCTTAACTATTGTCAACAGGGTGATTCAAGTAGGCCATATTTTCAACAAAAAAAAATGAACGAAAAAACGTGAATATAGAAAAGAATGGAAGTTGGAGACACCTATCCTTTTATGAAGAGCCAGTAATCAAATTCAAAATTCACCGACATTTAACCCAAATGAAAAACTATAATCCATTTCCCCATAAATCTTGACCAATGCAAATTATTACTCTCCACGGTTCATTTAAGCCCCTGCTAAACACGACAACTCCCTCACGACTCGACCAATAGAAAACCAACACCCAATCCTTCAAATAAACGAAACAATATACGAAAACTAATAACACCGTAAACAAAGAACAAGCCAAAAGCATGGATCCTTCAACCAATCAACACACAAAAACACAAGTCCAATTAAAAGGGGAAAAAGAAAAATCTATGGATAAACACCCACATGAGCATCCAAAACATCACAGCAAAAATAAAACAAGTAAAAATAAGCCCAATGTACACAACAACATATCAAGTGTAATCCCGCAAGTGAGTCTGGGGCTCTAGGTAAAGTAGAGTGTACGCAAACCTTAGTCGCTCCAAATCGGCTCAAGTGCAGCAAATCAAAGTATTCCGTACTCACCAAAAACGGAATATGACGGTGAATAGAACATGTCAATTAATAAGAAATCGAAACGACGAAATAAAACGAATACCTAAACAAGATTTCACTCAAAAATAACACATAATACCAAAAAATTGATGCAATTCAATATCCACACTCAAAACATATCAACAATAATTATAAGATATCAAAAAAACGCTTACCCTCCACCTTTTCAACCGATCAATCGGTGCACTCTTAGTCCTTGGAATATCAAAAGGACTTCCACAATCATCATCAATAGACTTGCTACTACTTCCAGCTTCCAAATCCTCATTCTGATGCCGCCTATACGGCGACCCTTTCACATTCTCTTCACTCATCGTTTCCACTTCCAAAATTACTCTACTGTCGCAGGAGAGATGACACCAGATTTGACAATAATTTTTTTCTCAGATTTTTCTGTAATATTTCAAACATAAAAAAACAAACCCAAAAACATATAAATCTAAATAAAAAATTAAACCCAGTTTCATAAAATCTCAAATTTTCACTAGGGTTTATCGCCTTCATCACCGACCATATACTATCATATTTACAAATACCAATAAAAAACATCAAAACTATCAATATTCAACCAAAATCACCATTTTCAACTCGAACTATGTGCAGATAAACAAACATATTTATAAATAATATACTATACTTTATTCTATTCACTGTAAATAAACATTTACTGAATATTTTTTTTATATTAAACCAAAAAAAAAATGAAAAAGTTGTATAGAATTTACCTATATTCGAAGAAACCGACAGAATTTGGGAGATTTGAGAAAAATAGTTGCAGATGTTACATAGAAAAGGCGAAATTGCAATGCATTGCTGAGGAAAGTGTTGGGAAACTTCGTTTATTTTATTTTTTTCTTATTATATACTTTTCTGTTATGATTTTGACAGTGTAAAAATATTAGTGGGGTGTAGCATAGTAGTTTTCAAAAAAATATATTAAGATTTTATAATTCCCTTTTTATATAAAAAATAAAATAAAATCTCAATTAATTCAAATTCGCCATGAGCAAAGGAAGCGCTCGTATTTCGGATTCAAAGTTCTAAGCTTTAATTTAGCTATAGATTTCGAAGTCAAATTGTAGAATTTAAAATTGTTAATTGATAGTTAAGGAATTTATTCATTGTATTATAATTCTTGTTGATTTTTTTGGTGTTTGATAACTTCATTGATTGATAAAAGAAAATGAATATTTGAACTTAAGTTAAAAATAAGATATTGAAAAGTTAAAATTATGAAAATATACTTGAAATTTTGTGAATAAAAACTTTTTATGTATGTATTGCAAGTTTGTTGTCGAAATAATGAATTTAATATAATAAAGAAATAATTTGTAAAGTATTAGTTGGCTGCAGGAAAGTATGGAGAGAGATAGATGTAGATTCAAAAATATCGGCGAGAGAATCATTAGATAAGATATAGGGCATCTTCGTATTATCGAAGATATAACTCTGGATAAGAAGAAACGACATTCACATTATGGTAGAAAGATGATAGAATTATATAGAAAAAAGTGTTATTTCGACCTACGAAGGTGATATGTTTTCTTTTTTTTTTTACTCGAGATTGATATACTTGAATTGGAGGTCTTTCAGAACAGTCTTTTTACTTTCATAAAATAGTTTAAAATTTGAACGAACGCATTTATTTTTATAGAGAAGAATCAATTTAATTAAACCATCAAATTATTAACCTACCCTAACCTTCCTGCCCTATAATTTCTTTATCCCATTAATTAATTTTCTATAGTTGCAAATTTAAATGCGACGCCACTGCAATTATTACTTTAAATAAAAAAGAGGATTTTAACATGAAAAATATTTATCTTAAAGTTTACCTAATTTAGTTGGCTTAAAACAACTTCAACTAATTTTGTTAATTAAATTCAATTCACAAAATTTAAATTCAAAATCATAAATAAAAACAGAAAAACTATCATGATTTACTTATATATACGTTCTATGTAAGTAAATATCATTCATCGGTAAAATAAATTGCGTGAGTTATAAGTAACAAATAGTAAAGTAATAGTAATTTTTTAAGATGATAAAAATAACAATAAATAAGTTAAAGTGGGGCCATGAAATGTCTTAAAAGAAGAACACGAGTAACTTCACTTGTACTGAATAGTAGGGCCATAGAAATAAATTTTTTTTTATTTTCGAATTCAAATATTTAATTAATTGAATTATTAAAATTTTTGATTTAAATGATTTTTTAAAAAAATAATAATAATAAAACGCGTCATTTACTTTTTTTAAAATGTAAAGGAAGTCCTAAAATGGAGGCACGTTGAAGACTACGTGGTATCCCAATCTTTAAGGAACTAACTACTCATCCATAACAATTATTAAAAAAATAAAAACTATAGTATAAAAATATAAATATACTTTTTATTAAAGTTTAAATAAAACGAAAATGCCGTGACTATTATAACTTCCTTTTTTTTTCTTAATTAATATTTACTGATTCAATTAATTTAATATTATTATTTAATATATTTCTGAATTATTATAAATGATATACTCACTCACTGTCATATTTTTGAGATATTAATGCTCTTGTCATCCATAAATCAAAGTATATATGTCCTTTACTCTAACAGAAGACTTTCTTATTCGTCGATCAATATCGAATCGATAGATAAGATTACGACATATGTAAGTCCATTAGTATAAAGAGAATATATGCTCTAATTTTGAACTACAGAGGAACCAATATCTCGAAAGTATAATTGATGGTATTTACATATCTTTTATGATAGTTTGGGGATATATTTATCTTTTTTTTTCTTTATTTAATTAATGTTCACTTTTTCAAAAACTCAACGTGTATTCATTTCGAAAAAGACTTCAAATATATGAGGTATAAAATTAAATACTATTTTTATAAACAAATTAAATAACGATATCAAAATAAATCGTTCCGTCAAAAAAATAGTGATATAAATTGTCGATAGGGACAAATGGGTCACATGCAGATACGAAAAATATAAAGGACTTGTATTTTGTCCCCCACATGAATATGACTTTTAATATATATAAGTTTTTTTTATTTAAATGTTAATTTCCCCTTTTTGGGGGGGTTAATTACGTGTCTAGAAAAGAGGAATTTTATATATTTTAGTATTAGTTGTGTAGATAAATTAATTAAGTTAATTAACTGAAAATGACAACCTAAAAAAAGGTGTATCTAATTTTTTTCTTCAAAAGTATTATTTGTTTATTCTTGATGATTAGGTGGTATTTTTTGTAGTTAGTTGAGATGATTTGAGTCTTTTTCTATTTCAATTAATTATAAATTATTTAACAATAAATTAACTAAAGGATGATTTGATAAACTTTATCACTAATTTCACATTATTTTAATTTATATTGAGAATATTTTTGCCAAAACTTTAAATTTAATAAAATGATAAAACCATTTATTTATAAGTAATAACTATTAAAACCTACACAAAATTAACACGCACGATTAAAAAAAATTCAAATATAAATTGTTTTATTTCTATCGACAATACTTTTACGATTATATATATATATATATATTATATATATATACTTACCTATGATACTTTTTTTTATCATTTGCGTAATTGTCAATCAATGTTCTTATAAGATTAAATTATTTTCAATAATCTTTTAAATAATCTGATTAGGTGACATTATATTATATTATAGTGGAGAATAAAACCAAATTTACATAGCATTCTCCACCATGAACATATAGTATTAATATTTTTCGAAAATTATGTGAAATCTATGTTTCATTTTTATTTTCTATTTTAAAATATTCATATACGTACAACTATTGACCCAATAACAAAAAGAAAATCAAACTCCATTCAAATCCTAACAAATAAAATTATTTAATATCTATGATAACAATAATATATTTGATATAATTCTACGTCAAAATATGAGAATAGTGTCTTGTACCAATGTACTCGACCTTGTGAAGAATATGAAAATTCTAATTTGTTTTACGTCTATTTGATATTTGACAATGATAAAAGATAATAAATATTATTCAGTATTATTCTATATAAGCGTAGTCCGAAGAAGACGATAATAGATATGCTATCAATTGATTTGACCTTGTGAAAGGTATATAAAACCAAACTTTCCTTACCCTAATTTGACAGGGATAATACGATGAAAAATGACAGATATCTCGTGAAAATAGTTTGATATATGAACTTAGACACTCAATTATTTTTTAAAATAAATAAAATATATGATATGGTACGTACCACAAAAGCCAAAGGCACCTCTTAGAATTGCTTTTTCTTCTTCTTCAACTTTCAAAAATTGCTAAGTTATATAGCTGCAAATTTATAGATTGAAACAAATATATGAATGTTTGATTCAAACTCTTCAAGTCAATCATATAATAAATAAAATATTGAAAGAAAAAAATATTACTTCAAATATTTGACCAAATCTAACATTATCATTTCCACAAAAAAAAAGAAATAGAAGAATGTAAACTTTGAAAATTAATTGTTCACTTCCACAATATTCATCAATGACCCTTTTATATCTTTTGTTAACACAAATAATAAATTAATATATCTTACTTTATTATTTTTATAATAATGTTTTGTTCCTCTTTAGTGATGCTTCATTAGAAAGAAAAGAATTTCTAAGAATGCCAAATGTTTATATTCTGAAATCACTAGATGCAGGCCCTTTTATAATAGTAGTAAGTTTATATTCTCCCTCCTTTTACTTTTTATTTTTAATTTTTTTTCTAAAATTAGTTACAATAAATTGTTCTAAATTAAAAAAAAGGTAAACTTATCCGCATCAGGTGTTACATCAAGTCAATATATACATGTCATGTGTTAGAAATTTATTATTCGACGTTTTACTTCATTAATTCATATAATAATGAATATTGTATTTACTTAATGTAAACAATTTGTGCGGAATTTTTTTATTTTTTTTTTAAATGAACATTTATTTTTTGTTCCAGCTATAAAACAACTCATGATAATATATATTCCAAAGCAAGAGAAAATCCAGCCAAGATATGATAAAATTGTATATATTGTCACGTTATAATGATTAAGTTGTTAAGATATTAAACATATTTTTATTTATTTAATCTCTTTTTTTTCAATATTTTGTAATTTCAACTCTCAAAGTAGTACTAAAGTCAAAAAAAAATTATGCAACAAATTTAAAATATGAAAAAGTAAATATATAAATATTGAAATTTTATTCATGTATAAATAAAAAAAGTCACCAAAAAAAGCTCAAACATCGTTCGATCCTACTTGACTCTATCCCTTATTTCAAATGACTTGAAATAATAAAGACGAAATTAGAATTTGAAATTTATTAATATTTATACAATGAGCTCAAATTAATAGTATATGTTATTTAAGAGTCATTTTATATTTATCATAATTCCTTCACTTGATTATATATATATATATATATATATATATATATATATAACATTAAATATTTGAATTTACAGTTTATTTACTTAATTTAATCAATTAATATATCTTTTATTTTATTAATTTATAGAATAATAAATTTTGACGTAAAATAAATTTTTCTATACAAAAATAATATTTTTATCTTTTTTTTTCCATTGTGTAAATTTCTAAGAAAAGTGTAGAAATGCAAGGTGTGAATGAGTGGTGAGTCATGACTGGCAGTTTTACACGTTTAGCGCCTGTCAAGGGTATGAAAGCCAGCACACCAAATTTATAAAGCTTTGCACCAAAAATAAGCAAAGAAGAAAGCGATTTGGTTCGGATAATAAATATTCTTTACTTTCGATTTAAAAATACGAATGAATTGCTAAAAAAAGTATGTTTATATTTTTCATAAATATCGTAAGTACTATTGGAGAATAGTAATACATTAGTTAGTTAACTACCTAAAATCTTAAGATAAAGCGATAAAATGTTGTCGAATTCTTCTTGAGTACCAAATACCAATCTATAAAGTCATTTCGTTGAAATTAAAAACTGTTTGAATAGTCACCATGATAATTATACAGTCTGTTCTATTTGATTAGTCATATAATTACAGTTTAACCGTGAGTGTAATTGTACTTTCCACTTCACAAAGAGAGATCGTGAATTACTGATAATTATATATCGATCACTTTTTAACCTCTTCCTATTAATATTTTTAGTTTTTAGTTTTAATAGTATCTATTTTATTATTTATTATTTAAATTCATAAATATTTATATTATTGTAATATTTTTTTCTAAAAAAAATGAAATTTAATTAAGATATACTAAATTAAATAATATAAAATCTATTATTGTTATTATTATTTATAATATTAGTTAACTATGTTTATAATTAATATATTTTCAAAAGAATATATATATATGTGGGGAGGGGAGGGAGATTTTTAATTCAATATAATTTATAAAGCCTTGTCTAATATAAAATTTTAATTGTAAATAATTAATTTCAATTTTAAAATTCAATTTTACCTTATGATTAGACTTGTTTAACCAAATAGTACATATGTTATTATAGTATAATTACACCACAATTATCAGATGGCTTTTCAATTAGATTCCAAATAAATTTATAATCGAGAACGGTACAATTAAAAATTATTTTAGAAAAATCAAAAAAATAAATATATTTGCACGAATAATTTTAATATATAATATGATTGTAGTACAATTTTTATAAGAAAATTATGTGGTAAACAAATATCTTTTTCAAAATATTCTTTGACGTGGGCGGCAAGGAATAACAAAGTCTGGAAAATGAAAGGCTTTGTGTACATACGCAAATTGAATTTTGTAATATGAAATCTAACGTTCTTTTAATTTTAAATTTTAAATTTCAAATTATGAACATGTAGGACCCACCATTTATCATAATTATTCATTTTTTTTTGTATCTTATTTGAATATTAGTAATTGATAATGAAAATTTTGAATTTTTGAAAATCGATATAATTTATTTTTTATCTCTCTTTTCAAATTGTGTTTAAATACGTTAAAACATAAACATTATTTTTAAATATTTTTTGTAAAAAATATTAAACTAAATGATTTTATTTTTAATTCTAATCAAAAACCAAACGCATACATGATTTCAGGAAGCTTTATTAAATTATTTTTCGTGGTTTAATTTATTTTTTTTAATTTTGATTTAACATAATATTTAAAAGTACTAAATTTAAAAAAAATACATAGAGTTTAAACTAAAGATTTAAATTTTATGCTCTTAAATATGAATAGTTGAAATTCAAAAATTGAAAAAAAGAATTATAATTTTAAATATATTAAAAGGAAAAGGGATAATGCACAATACCCCTCAACCTATGCCCGAAATTTCAGAGACACTTATACTATACTAAGGTCCTATTACCCCTAAATTTATTTTATTAATAATTTTCTACACCTTTTTGGCCAACGTGACACTATCTTGTGGGCTCAACGCTGATTGACTTTTTTTTCAAGCTAGTACCACGTAGGTCGAAAAGGTGTAGAAAATTACATATAAAATAAGTTCATGAGATAATAGGATCTTAGTATAGAATATGTGTATCACTGAAATTTCGGGCATATATTGAGGGGATACTTGTGCAATTTTTTCCGAAGGAAAATAGTTAGGGAGAAGCAAATTCCATTACTATCCAAGTATGATTTTGGCAGAATTGTCCAATTGCTAAAAAGGTGTTTGGTCATGAAATTCTTTTACTTTATTTTAATATAAAATTACAAAATACATTTTAATCATTAAAATTCAAAGTTAATTGAATTCCATAATTTTAAAGAAATTGGAAAAATAACAAAATAAAGTTTAATTCACTTTTTTACTCTAAATTTCTTACAAAAAGAAAATCTCTTACCAAAGAAATAAATAAATAAAACAACTTCAGTTTGTAACTTAGTATGCAAATATCATTCTTTACTTTGAAAAATAAATATTACACTCTTTAAATTTTACAATTAGATGTTGTCAATTATACCATGTACCCAACAAAGTAATTTTCAATATGCATAAATTTACTTATATCGATGAAAATACAAATCAAAAAGAGAAAATAAAATTAATCATTTATTTGGACTCAACAACTAATTTCAAAATTATTAAATCATATAAAGTTGTTGAATTATGTATTTTAAAACAAAATAATTTAAAACTATATTGTTAAATTGATAAAAAAAAAAAGTTATAGTATAATAAATTTAAATTTCTTTTGAAAGAAAAGATATGTACGTTCATTCAAAAAGCCAATTTGAGACTGAATCCATAATATTTCAAATAAAACATGTGCTTTAATATTAGTAATTTATATTTTATACTATAGTTAGGGGGATCAATTTTTGATGTTAAAAGGTAAAGTCACTTTCCATTTTGTACTTGTCTTTGACTTTTCACTTCATTTTAGTACCTCTTTGTATATGGAAAAACAAAGGGCCCGTTTGACCATAAATATATTTGGGAAAAATTTGGCAAATAATGTTTGTCCATACAATTTGTCATTATTTGGCAAATATTTTTGGCAAATATTCCAAATTTCCAAATACTAGTTTTTTCTAGTATTTGGGCCAAATCTCATTATTTGGAATATTTTGAAAATTAAAATTTTACCCCAATCTTTTATCTTTTACAAAAACACCCTCTCTAGTTGTTGCTTGCGTTGTATTACATCATTTTTTTACGTGAACACCAAAATAGTGATGAAATATTTAGTGAATATTAAATAATGATATGATTGTTGATGAAAATTATTAAAAATTGGCTTTAGGTAACAAAGTCATGTACTTTGTCTGCTTCACGATACATGGAATAATTCTTGTTGCGCTCACCCCAAATTACCACATTGTTTTAGTGTCATGGACATTATTTGTTATTGTTGTAACGAACATTCAATTGACTTGTAATACAAACTTTTAGTTAGTTTTGATAGTTTTTAAAACTTGTGAGTATAAATCATATTTTTCTAAAAAGGTGAAATATATTTCCCAAATTTTATGGCCAAACAGATGGTGAAATTTCACCCAAATTTTCACTCAAATAATATTTGCCAAGAATATTTGGAAATCTATGGCCAAACGCTAGCAAAATCAACCTTTGAATTATTGTACGTGATATAAAATAATTTTCGTCATATTTTTGAAATATTAATATCTTTATTATTTAAAATTAGAGCGTATACATTTTATAATAATGACTATATATGTGTTATAATTATATTCATGTCTGATATTTATTAATATTGAATCAACAGATGATATTGTATTACGTGTTCCTATTAAGTATTATGTTAAAGTAAAGAAGATAGTTTTGAGAGGCTGGGGAAGGGGGATGAAGTAAAAATAAAATAAAATGTAGGTAGGAATACGGTAAAAAAAAGGTGAGACATTAGATTATGAAACGTGATAAGAAAAATATTTTATATCTTATTTTAGAAAAGAATATTATTACTTTGGAATATTTCTTTATATATATATATACACGTCGTATATGATTTATACCTTCTTATCTTTTTTTATAAGTACTCAAATATATAAGATTTATTTATAAATTATTAATTAATTAAAGAAAATAAAAAAAAATTATGTTTAGTTAAACAACGTCACATGAAAAAAAAAAATAAAGAAAAGGATTTAAAAAATACATCAATTTTGACCAAAATTGTTGTTACGATACCAAACTTTATGGAAGACTTTATATCTCTGTACTATTTAAAATTTGTTTTTTAATGATATACATACACATGTCAATATGGACACATTATACTATCTATAATGATCTAATATTTATGATATTCACGTGGATATATATACCTTTAAAATACATTATTAAATAGTGTAGCAATAAAAAACCTTTTCAAATTTGATATCATTACAATTTTTTAATTAAAACTCAAATATATTTCAAACTTTTCCCGACTTTACACATAATTTATAGACAGTAGAGACTAATTAATTATAATTATTTTACTCTAATAATTTATTTGAAGTTGAAATTTTATTCTATGGGCTAAAACAGACGTGCATGCACTTTAAGAATTGTATACGTTTAGATAGGATTAATTAGGAACATTGTTTAATTATCTTAAATTTGTGGAGTGTTCTTATTATCTCTTACTTGGAATAAAAATTGTTTTCTTTTTTATTTTTGCTTCTGCTTTTTTAAAGAAATAGAAATTTTTTATTTTTTTTTAAATGTAAAAAAACGGTTTCTATCTCCGTTCAATAATATTTTTTTTGTCCCATTTTATTTGTTGCTTTAAAATAATTGGTCTATAATATAATCAATGCATACATAAATTACTATATTTTTTCTTTTTTTACCCTGGTGAGTTATTAACCTTGAAAATATATATTTGACCAACTTACACTATAAAAAAGAATCCCCAAACACCAACAAAAGAATTCGTTGATAAATTAATTGGCAAATCGAGTTACCAATCAAATGTCAACTTATATTAATCCGTTGCTAAAATGCTCGTGGGTAAATATTACCAATCGATTTTAGTTTGTTGGTAAACTTACCTACCAAGAATCAATTGGTAAAACACAACATTGTTACAAAATTTTGAAATATAGTTATTCAATTCCATTGGTTGGCAATTTTGGTAATAGAAAATTTATGTTGGTAATTTACCAATAAATTTTAATTTATTTGTTCTTTGGTTTCCTATCCGATGCCACTAGTCCCTCATTGGGGGGCTAAAACGTTTCCTAACAAAGCTGACTCCATATCCAAGGAAAATCGAACCCGAGATCTCTTGGTTAAGGATAAAAGAGTATTACCACTCCATCACAACCCATTGTTAATAAGGATGAAGGAGTACTTACCAACTATTTTAATGATGTTAGAGATTTACTAACTACAATCTTTATTCGAAAAAATTTCCAACTAATTAGATATTGGTTGGCAAGTCTATTAATTAATTACATTTTGTTACTAATTTACCAACACATTTATATTTGGTTGATAAATTTAGCAACAGAATCTTGTCGTTGATAAATGCTTGGTTAGTAATTCATTGGTAATATGTTAATAAATTATATAAACAATTTTTTGTCATATTACCAACCTATATATACTTCGTTCGTAACATTACCAATAAAAGGCGTGTGTTAGTAATATTTGAGTTGGTAATCCATTGATAAATGTTGTTAAATTTGGCGCCATTTTTTCCGCGTATTTAATAACTAAATACTTACGTTAGTAAGTTTTTGATTGGTAATCTGTATGTTTTAAAATATAATTCAGTTAGAAAATATGTTGGTAATTTGTTAGTAGAATACTAACCATAGAATACTAACCAACATAAGTTTTAATAAAATTTGTTGGCAATTTTGAATTTTTTTAGTGTTAGAAAAGCTAAGTAAATAATTCATGTTTATTTATTAAATTAATTAATCAAAATAAATTAAATCATATTCATTGATTGAAAACTTGAGTTTTAAAAAAAAGGATCAGAAAGGTAAAGTTACATTATTTCTTAATATAAATACAAAATAAAAAGGTGATATATAAAATAAGATAGATAACATATTCACTATTCCCATGGAATGAATAATAATTTTTTTTTCCTGTTTACTTTTTATATATCGAATATAAGCACAATGAGAGTAATGTTTTCAATTATGTCAAACATTCACTCTACTAATTGTAGACTTTGAATTTTAATATTTTAGAAGTGTATTGAATAACATAAAAGAATAATCTTAATTATTTATTTTAAAGTTAAAAAGATAAAATAAATCAAAAATTAAAATTTCTAATTTATTTGTGTTTTCTAGTTTAGGTCAAGTCTCCCACTAAAGTCAAAGTAAGACTTATTGCATTGTCGTACCATAAAATGTATGTCCTTTTCCCCTTTTCTCCCTCACTTTTTCCCAATCGTTACGGTCTGATGTACGAAGAATTTTTATTTTTACGTAAAGTTCAAAAAAATATATGAAATCTATCGCAACTATAAAAAAAGAAACTCTTTTAGAGCCTGTTTGGCTCAGCTTAAAAGCTGGTCAAACTGACTTAAAAGCTGGTTTTGACTTATTTGACTGTTTGGCAATACTCAAAACAGCTTATTTTAAGTTAAAAAACTTATTTTAAGCCAAAAGTTAAAAGCTGGGGTAGGGGTGTTTTTTTTTTTAGCTTATAAGCTGTTTTAAGTTGACCACATTTTTATGTTTTTTCCCTTAATATTTTATACAATCTCCAAATTATCCATATAACCCAACATCTCTTTCTTCTATTTTTCCCTTTTCACGTTTGGCATAACAACTTCAGCACTTTTATCCAAACGCATAACTGCTTATTTTAAAAATAAGTTTCAGCACTTTCAAAAGTAATTTTTTAAAGCTGCTTTTATTAAGCCCATCCAAACGGGCCCTTAGTGTAAAAATAAATAATAATAATAACAACAGTATATGAAAAGAATCAAATAATATACAATTATATTCATATAAAGTGATATATACTTGCCTTGAGTGATTTGTGAATAACCTAAAGATGAAGTTAAAGTCCACCAGCATCATTAAATCCTATATACACAGTAAGAGACAAAGAATAAAAAAAATATATAATAAGATTAAGAACAATATATTTAACCAAGAATCTCAAAGATATTATTGAAAGATTTTAAAAAAAATGCACGTTAAATTTAGAAAAATAAAAAGAATAAAGGAAAAAAGAGGACTATACTTTAATTTAAAGAAAAAAAAATGTCTTGTTGTAAAAGCTGAAAATAAGAAGAGTAGACTTAAATTAATTTACATAAATAATTTAAGCTGGTTTTTTTGTCACAAATTTTAAAATATTTTTGGTAAGTTATTTTTTAGATGGAGTTTCACCGTAGATTTTAGAAGAAATATTTAAAAAAAATTTAAAAAATATGATTTATATCCATAAATTTTAAAAATAACTAAAAATACATAAGTTTGTATTGTCATTTAATAATGATTTTTTCCCATAAAAATCCATTACTATGAACATATCATTGATTTGTATACGAGAAACTATTGCTACTATTTGAATCGAATAACAAGCTCGAATAAAAAATGTATATAACATTATAAATTTTGGATAATAAACTAAGAATAAAATTTAGTTCAAAACTATAAATGATGGGTGTTTTTATAAAATAAAAAAAAATATTGAGAAACACTATAATATGGCCCAAGTTCTTGATTTTTCTAGTACTTAGAAATTTGAGATGTTTTTTAAATATATTTGCTAAATAATGATAAATTATATGTCAAAATACTAATTTCAAATTTTTTCCAAATATATTTATGGTCAAATGAATTGCATATAATTTCATTTGATACTAAAAGTAGCTTATTTGATTAAGCTTTTAAACAATCAAAAGTGTTTAATTTAAAGTGTTAGAGATATTTCACCTATCTTTTAAGTATTTTTGTGTAGTAACCTAAGTTAATTTTTCAAAAATTAAAATAGTAATTTTTCTTCAAAAATATTTTTAAAAACTTGACCAAAAATAGTCACTTCTTTATATTGAGAAAAACACTTTGAAAGCCTAACACAATTTTTTTACTTTTCAAAGGTACTTTTAAAAAGCACTTTTCATAAAATTAAAAAGAAAGACATTTCAAATTTACAGATATTCTTCGATAAATAATAGACGAGTTAAATTATCGCGATAACATACAAATTCAAGAAAATAGTGTAAATTTTAAGAGTAACTTACCACACTAATTTCTTTTCTTTGATTCTCTAACTCAAAAGGAACCACTTAAGTTCAAAGTGGGAAAAAAGGCAATATATTATTCAAAATAACTAATCCACTTTTCCTTTTATGTTTTGGTTTATTAGTTGAGAAGTCTTGGTCATATTTAACTTTAAGAAATTTCTAAGAAATTTCTTGGATGACCCCATCAAGACTTAAATTGAAGAAACATGGATATTTTATTTTTATTTTTTTCCATAAAAGAGTAAAAAAAATTGATTATGCAAATTAATAAATTAAACTTCAAGAGTTGGTTTTTAATCTTAGTTTATAAGATGTATTGATCATGGATTAGGGTCTTTGTGCACTTCTCTAGTTAATTAAATTCAGTCCTATGATGTGCATTTTTTATGTGTTTGTGTATCAATCTTGTAGTATTTTATAAGTTTACTTTTAATTTTATGTTATTAGATATACTCAAATTTTATACGTAAGAGATTTGAAATAATCATTTCGTTTGTTTATATATGTATGTGGTTAGGTTAAATAGAAGCTAGAATTATTGATTCTATTTTTTGTTTTTTTCTCTATTGTCTATTACTCAACTTATTGTTAATAACCGGTTTTTCTTTTAGTTGTTTATCAACTCATGATCGCTAAGTGACATTTTTTATTTGGTTAATGAAGGTTATTTTAATATTGTTCTTGTTTTTTTAAATCATATAGTGACAAACGACCATTCTTTTTATTCGATGAAAGTTATTTTTATCTCTTTATTGTTTGATCGATGGAAATAGTCTGTACAATTTTTGGAGAAAAAAAAGGCGGGGAAGGGGGGGGGGGTTCATTTCCTTAATTCAAAGACTTAGGATTATAATTAAAATAAGGTTGGGATTTCCCATCATTAATCTAGTCTTCCCAACCATAATCAAACTTCAATTGTAATTCAACTTTCTTCCATTTAATAATCATAATGTACGGACTAATTTGTCTTCATCTTGACTAATTTCACTTGATATCTGTTATTTCTTTATAACAATAGATATGAGATAACTATGTCTATCGAGATTCAAAGAATATTTAAAAGTAGAATGTTTTATGCATTTGCTAGGAACAATAATTCATATATAAAATCATGTAAATTGAACTTATATTTGGAGGATCCAAAGGTTATTAGACTTTGATCACTACCAAGGGGTGCGGTAAAATGGATGTGACTTAGCTCTCCAACCTTAATCAAAGATTTCGATTAAATTTATGTCTTGTAATAAAAAAAATTCTACTAAGAAAATATTTTTTCGTCTTAGTAAAAATAAAAGACAAATCTAAATCAGATAAGCCGATAGACTCGATACTAGATAATTTTTAATCCTCCTTTTACTAAATTATGCTTCCGTATAGAAATTTTCTTATTGTACTTATATGTGGTGATTTTCATGCATGTAATATCATGTATTTTATTTAGTAGACCATGCTTTGGTAGGTAAAGACTTTTTTTTGGATAATCAAAACAAAAAGTAATATTTTTAATATGGAAAATAATTGAAAATACATAGCATTTCTTTTTTAACAAGTTTTGAAACTCTCTTGGTCTTTCTATTTTTAAATTTTAGTGGAAAGAATTATATGATATTCCTGTATGAAAGTCGTTGTTTATAGTTACAATATGATAGAATTTTGATTTAAATTTTATGTTATCACCTAATATGTTAAAATAGACAAAAATCCCTTCAACCTATTTGTCAATATATTTTCAAACTATACACATATTTTATACGAGCGTTTTATTATCCACCTGAACTATTTAAATAGTAATAATCACCTCACTAAAAAGGCATAACCAGTTTTATGTCAAAGTTGTACAGCACACTCGAATCACTGTACATAGGGGTGTACAAAATCGAACCAAATCGTAAATCGAGTCAAATCGGAAAAAAAATTCGACTAGTGATTTGGTGTTGGAAAAAAAACCCAACTATATTTGGGTTGGTTTGGTTTTAACTAAAAAAAATCAACCCGACATCATATATATAATTTTGAAATTTTATTTTATACATAAAAAATACTTACTTTGATATAATTTTTAAATATCTCTTATATTTGTTCAGAGTTTTTATCTTTTAATATATTATTTCACGTTTGGAAGTTAGAATTCTTAACGATATAATAAAGATTAGTCCATACATGTTGGTAATTATAATAAAGTTTAAACAAAATCAAATTAATACTAATGTGAAAAGAAAATCAATTCAACACTAAAAATGACAATAATATTGAATAATTTTTTTAGTTTTACATAGATTTAGACAATTAAAATACATGATCTAATTTTACTTTCTTTTAATATTTAGTCATGTAACTAATACTTACTAAACTTATTTTAGCATGATTTAGTACTTTAAGTTATGATCAATTTCATTATGACTTATTAATTTGCAACATTTATTTTGCGCGATTTTATTATTATTATTTTTTTGTTGGATATTTTAGTGTCATTCATCATTTAATATTTTTTTTTATTTTCTTGATAAATAATTTAGATAATTGAATTTTGGTAGGACTAAAGAAATATTTGAAGTATAAATAAATTATATGTTCGTATGAAAATTTTATCAAAAAAGCCCAAAAATCCGAAGAAACCCGAAGTTGAAACACCCGAGTTTTATTGGTTTGGTGTGGTTTATCAATTCAAAAGTCTGACACAAATGGTTTGATTTAATATTTGGAAAACCCAACCAACCCGGTCATGTACAATCCTAACTGTACATTCAGTTTATTTTTTTGAATCTTTTTCTTTTTTTTCCCCTGTATATCATAAGCCTAATCAAAATAATAATCTAATAATCCCTCCTAAAATTATGTAAAGTTTCTATTTCTATCAAACCTAGAAATTGAAATTTACGAAAAATGCTTTCAAATAAAGATTGTTTTACAAATGTAGGAGTGAAAAACAAATTTGGTAAGAATGAAATTAAAAGTGAAATTTCAAATTCATCATTGTTGGTTCATCGTGATTTGACTTTTTTTTTACTTTTTTTTTTGCTGAAATTACGAAGAAAAAACTTGAACCCCATTTTTGAGCTTCATATATGAAAGTTTTTTATGACTTAGGTGATTGTTGTTGCTAAAAATGGTTGATGTATGATTAACTAAGCATAAATTAGTAGTTATAAACTGATTTGGAGCTCCTAGCGACGAAATTTAGAAGACCACCATTGAAGGACTTTGAAAAAAACTTGAAGAAATCATGAAATGGGTATCGGAAAATGCTCAAGTACCCCCCTAGACTCTGACTGAAATTTCAGAGAAATGCCTTAACTAAACTAAGGTACTATTATCCCCTGAACTTATTTTTTTTATAATGTTGTGCACTCATTTAGCTTACTCGGAATCCAAATATTTCTAATGTGCTTCAATTGCGTGGAGTCGAGGAGTGTGCTACGTAAGACAAAAGGTGTACAAAATTACAAAAAAAAATAAAAAATTCAGGGGGTAATAGGACCTTAGTTTAGTTAAGGTGTGTCTCTGGAATTTCGGTTATAGTTTAGGGGGATATCTGTGCATTTTCCCAATGGGTATAACAATTTGTGATATAAGAAAAGGGAAAGAATTTTAAAAATGAAATACTTATATAATCTTTAATGAGATACCGCCACATGGATTATTTAGTTCAATTTTAGTCATTTTATTCTTTTTTGTTAAATCCTTACGTGCCTACAAAAAGGTGTATTCACCTTCTTGGACATGACAACGTTTAAGGGTCACAAAATATCAAAAATAAAAAATACAGAAGATAATAGAATCCCTGCAAATATAAATATATAGTTGAGAATTAACTAATAGATTAGTGGTATTTGATCATTTTCTCTTTATTGAAAATCTAACAAGAAAAACAACTATGGTACCACACTCATAAATTGAAAAACCTAATTTCATTTATGTCGGTACCTATGGTTGTGATAGGTGATAATTAAAACCTACTTTCTGACTTTCTCCGTCCAACAATAGTTTTGAACTATTAATTTAACACATACCTTAAGAAATAATGATATAATGTTACTATATTATCCTTTTATAATATTAAATATAATGTCTTATGAAGGGAAAATGCATAAGTATCCTCCAACTTATGTCCGAAATTTCAGAGACACACTTATACTATACTAAGGTCCTATTACCCTCCTAAAATTATTTTATACATAATTTTCTACCCCTTTTCAACCTACGTGACACTAGCTTGAAAAAAAAGTCAACACACGCTTAGCCCACAAGATAATGCCACGTAGGCCGAAAAGGGGTAGAAAATTATTTATAAAATAAGTTCAGGGGGGTAATAGACCTTAGTATATATAAGTGTGTCTCTGAGATTTTGGACATAGGTTGAGGGGGTATTTGTGCATTTTCCCTTTTATGAAATGTATTAGATATTGAATAATGTTTAACAACAAGAATAAAATAGACATGAAAGGTATATTATCTCTTAGTTTTTCAAACTGAATAAATATTATCGAATAACTATTTTAATATAGTAAACACATAAAAATAAATAACAATAATATAAAAATAATCAATAGGGGCGAAGTTAGCGCGTAGAAAGCGAAGTTGTCTGAACATCACTATTATCCTATTTCTTTTTTAAAAAAGAAGTTAAAGAGAGAAGTTTAAACAAATTTAGGGCACACATGTTGTACATTTTATTAATTTTTTCCCTTTCTCATGTGTTTTTAAGTTTTAACTATAGGTATTTTGGATTTTCATGGAGAAAAATATTGATTCGATTCCAAGAAACATAAGATGAGTGACTTCCACTGTCCATTGCATTATTTTTCTTTTTTTGTCGACGGAATGGAGTTAGGTGGAGTTAAAAGGATTTGGACGAAAAATTATACTATTTATATATATAATTAAAATTATTTTTCATGTATATATAATATACATTGAACCCTTTCAGCTTCGTCTAAACAAACGTACCCCAAACCCTACGTAATAGCTTTTATTTCAAATATGCGTTGTAGTACAATAATGAGGATGTTTTACTCTTAACCAGGTTTCATGTTCAACTGTTGAATATGAAGAAAAATCTTGTTGGAAGCAACACTCCTAAATAACCCTTTCAGTTTGCATTTGAATTTACTCGAAGCTTCTACGCAGAGAGTGGGAAAAAATTGTACTAATAAAATTGGTGGAAAAGTTTATAAAATTTCCAATGGCCTGATTCTTGCTTAATTTTTTTTTTTTTGTAAGCAATTGAATTTTTTTTAAAAAACAAAGATGATTTAGATAATGGATGATGATACCATTCACACTCACAAGACCAAAACACCTATTTCAAATGATGTAAACCAATCAATGGTTTTTTTTCTTATTAATGTGAGAAAAAAAGGGTAATTTTTTTGTACTGATTAATACAGGTCAACTAAATAATTTAAACAACACTACTGTATGGACTTTTTTTTTAAAAAAAAAAAAAAGAAGAGAAATTCAAGATTTTCCTAGAAACTCATTTGAGAAATATTTATACTTGTCTGGTAATTTTCAACATAATCTTTAAGGGCAGGGTCCAATGAAGGGTCGTACCTGATGTGGTGTAAGCAACCTACCCTAGTGGCTTCATCACTTATAAACCACATAGAAACGACGATTATTTTAAAGGTTCGCTTCACTTCAAAGGGTCGTTTGATAACCAAAGGCATATAGCTACATGGTCGTCAAAGTGTCCTTCCTCGGTAAAGAATATTATATATATAAGTAAAATGACACACAAAATGATTAATTAACATATTTTGAACACCTTTAATACAACACATTGTCATAACCTAGTGATTTCAGACGCTTGAAATGAAATAATGCTAATGTGTTCAAATCTCACTCGCACTATTCAAAAAGAGCTTTTTGTTATACTATTCCTATTTAAAAAGAGCTTTTTGTTATACTATTCCTTTGAACGTCCTTAGTGAAATTGCCGACTCCGCCACAATTTGAAACAAGTTGTCCAAAATATGAGGGATACATATCCCATCACTACACAGGGTAAAATAATCCTACATATTATCCCAGTATTCACTAATTTAATACTTCTAAGTTAGCTTAGCATAGATCAGCAAGTTTTAGAATCCAAAAAAAGTTCAAATTTTTTAGACATTAGTGTTGAAGAAAAGAGATATATAATTAATTCATACATACACATCACATGTCACCTTTGCCACAACATAATGGCCCATGGAGCTCATTAATTGTTCACAACAAGCTATTTGGACTTCAAAAGGCACAAATGCTATAATTTGGCCTTTCAGTTTTTGATCAATTGACTCAATAATGAAAGATTTAAGTTCAAAAGAAATATAAGAATCTCAGCCCACATGTTCTATTAAGACACTAGGTTGATTAATATTAAATACAATTCATGAATTGACACAATTTCTGAGCTCAAAAACAACTTGAAGAAACTAACAAGAAAATGCTGAGGTCTTTCTAGCATAGGTATCAACTTCAAGTTCAACGAAATCTTTATCGTCTCTGCTTAAATAATCAAAAACCCCACAACGGCGAAAAATAATTCTATCTTCTTTGTAAAAAGGATGAAGAGGCTCTCCCTGAAAATAGGGTTGAAACAGGCTACTCCTCATCTGAGTAGTTGAACTTGACGGAGTGTGATTGCAAGTCAATTATCCCTCCTCTGTAACTGCCTCGCTTCTTTTTGGTTTTCTCATGTCGGAAATCCCTAGAAAATAGCATGATAATTAAGCTTTGCCAATTCGACAAAAGAAGAACCTATGCAGACCATCAACACGCTCAAGGTTCTCACTAGAGAGCATAGCACTTAATAGTTTCAATAACCTCCACGCACCCACCCACCAGAAAAAAGAGAAACACTGTAACATGCCCTTCGTTTAACTACCAGGAAAAGAACTAGTAATCTTTTCATCCCAATTTACGTGTTACTTTGACTGGGCGCAAAGTTAAAAATATGAAGGATGACTTGAATCTTGGGGTCTTAAACTAAAGAAGTGTGCCTTAACTTGCCAGGTAGGATGTTGAAATTGGAAACTTACAAAATACAGAAAGAAGTAATCTTTTTGGGAAAAACCAATAAAAAAGACAGAAAGACACTTAAATTGGGACGGAAGGAGTAATACTTAACAGAAAGATGAGAAGAGGGGATGGAAGAAGGGAACAATAGTAAAAACGTTGGTGCAAAATGAAATTTCGTGCTACCGAATCTTGATTAGTATACTTGTAAAGACGATTTGTAATTTTTCTAGGCATTGCAGCATTAACAAATGTAAGCAATCTAGTATTTTTCCCTACTTCCCCTTGACATCTGACTTCAGAAATTTATAGTTTACCTCACGTGAGAAGAGCTGTCAACTAGGTAACCTCTCTATTTATACATTAATTTATCTTTGTCAAGAGTAAATTCAAATTCGTTAAACTTCTGGATAGAATTAAGAGAAAATATACCTTCCTTTCACCTGGCCCAAAACCTCCTGTGCCTTTGCACCATAGCCAATGTCTGCACCATCCTGCAACAGTCGTACGTGGAGAAGTGGAAAAGTTAGTTGAATGGTAAATGATGAATACCCAACATATGCTTAATGAGCATAAAAGCGAGAGACGAGAATCTGATCATACCTTTGCCCAATAAGAATTATCTTTAAGTCTATCATCTTTAAACTCTACCTGATCAATTTTCACTCTTTGAAAGGCATTTACAGGTTTTTGGCTGCAATAGCAATCAAAATGCATTTTCAGAACATCAGTAATAATATAACAAGCACATTCATAATTCTTCCCAACGACAAACACCATATAAATCATCTTTTTTTTTTTAAACTGACCACCATATAAATCATCTGTTAGCCAATGTAACATAGCCACACAATTACGCAGGAACGACAGGACATGAAACCAAGTAAAAGAACAGTGTACGACAAGCTGCAATCATCAATTTTAATATGAAAGAACAAAAGAAATACTCTGTTAAGATTACAGGAAAGCTTCCCTCCACCCCTTTCTATAATCAAAGATAAAAAAATCCCCATCAGTTTTGCCTCAAATATGAAAAATTCCAATAAAGTTAATTGTGTCGGCAAAAGTGGAAAGCTACCTATGCAGTGGAATGACTGCAAGGCTGGGCCTTAACTAGGTAAACATGACTATGTTTTGTTTCACTGTACTTTTGGCTGTTGTGAGTCTCAATTTACAGTGGTACGGTTCTCTTCCTCAAGATTGATACTTTCTCACTATCTAACTTGAAAAGAGGCAACTAAATATGTCTGGCCTAATATTCCAATTAAACTATATTGTCTGAATGGTCAAAATAGATACTCTCTTTGTTTCAATTTATGTAGCTTGATTCGGAGGAGGGTCAAACTAACTGAAGTTCGGTGAATTTAAAAATAGATCATCATTTTTCTAAGAACATATTGAGAAACTACATGAAAAGTATTGTAAATCACAATAGTTAACAATTCAAAATATTTGAAAAAACTATTGTCAAGAAAACATCCTTTGACTCTCCAAATAATAACTAAGACACATAAATGGTGGAGGATTTAACAAGACTTATCTTTTGTGTTGAAACAAAGGAAAAGAATATGATGAGGAGAATTATGAGCTAAAGTTGATTTAGAAGAGAGGAAATGAGAGAAACTAAAGGAGAGCTCATATGTTACACGAACAAAAGCTTAAGTTCCTTTCCGCCCAAAACTATGAGGAGATTGTTATCCCTCATTGTCCATCTACTAAAATGATAGCTAGCCTCATCCTTCTCCAGACTGTTCCGTGATTTCTCACAATCTGGTTGAACTAAAATCCTCACAATCTGGACCTTTTTCTTTTCTTTTCTATTAATAAATCCTTGTATCAAAAATCATCTTATGATGTCTCATTATCCATAATCTGCAGCATTAAGTCCATAAACCAATAAAATAATGCCCATTTAATCCTTCCACACAAGGACATATAAATACTCTGCAAATGCCCAAGTTTACTTGCTGAAGTCTCAAAGATCAAACAATTGAAATTAACTCAAGTATGCTTCAAGATTATTTATTAAAACTTTACACAAACATGACGGGAAGTAGTTTTGAAAGATTTGAGATTATTCTGCAATTAGGAAATCTTTTAGATCAATTTTCCTTTGGTACATAACACACAATTTAAAGAATTGTAATTTGAGAAACTGTCAGGTAATCACCATTTCAAGAGTTGTACTACGACATTAAAATGTGAATTACGAACCTCACTTGCTAAAAATTGGTACACATTGACAATCCAAGGCCAAAAAGATAATAGAAAAAGGACGCGAGCATACCTCTGCTGATCCATTAAAGTCTTTCCTTGATGATTTCTGCTTAGCAGAGTTGTTCAACTCATCCTTATTATTACCATTAGAGTTTGCTTCAACAACTTCACCATTTTGTTCAATCCATTGTCCGTGCAAAGAGCCTTGGTTTCTTCCAAGCCTTCGGTCTTTCTGCGCTTTGATTCTTCGATTTCAACCCCATCAACTCCCTGATTTGCATTTTCATCAGAAGCTAATCTTTTTCTCTTCTTGGAATCCTTAGAATCAGTAGCTCCACTCTTTTCCTTGGACTTCTTCTTTTTATCCTTTTTAGTTGTTTCCACAGTAAGATCATTATTATCGTTGTCGATAGGGTCTACACTTTCTGGGTTCTCCTCCGTTTTCTTCTTTTTCTTCTCCTTTTGCTTCTTCAAGGGCAGGTCAGCCTATAATGGAAAAAGAGTATCATCAGCACTCTTCTTATGCTTTAGTTTTTCTCATGATAGCTATCTAAGTCGAATATTGTATTTTTTACATGTGAATTTGATTGCTAACCTTATCAACTGCTAAAACCTCTTGAGCAGCAGCACCATTTTTCATGGATTTATCAACACTTTCAAGATGAGACACATCTGGAACAGCAATATCATTGTCTTCACTTCTCTTTTTCTTCTTTTTCTTGCTAACTTTTTCCTGAGAGTCTGCATCATTGCTACTTATGTTGTTTCCCTTCATGCCGTCTTCACATAGCACTGCACACCAAATTGTGAAAGATAAAATCAAGTTAGAATAACACCTGTAACATCACAAATACAAGCCTCGTGAAAGAAACTAAGTTTTAGATGAATGTAGATATACGATAAATTACCTGGCTCTTTGTCGCCCTTTGATATTGTATCATTATCAGTGCTGCATATTTGAGGAAGGTCAAGTAGCATGAGAGAAGGAACTGGAAAGTAAAATTACTATAAACAACTGCACAGACAAAATAACATCCCACATACAAGAGATGTCATATTCATTGTGTTGGACACAACTTACCCCCCCCCCCCCCCAAACAAAAAAATAAAATAAAAAAATCTTGCTTGAGAATCATTATAGTTGCGTAGATAAGATTATGCTAGTTAAGGGATTATTTCTCAACATACCTGTTGCTTAATACTTGCCATATAAATCCTCCAAACTAAGGGAGCAAGACTTCCAACTGTCACCCTGCACCAAAAATTCAAAAAGCAGAAAGACATGAATGACTGTATTAACATCCAAGCATATAGCAAGTTGTAGATTCAACAGAGACATCACAGATCAAGCTTTATCAATCAAAATGAAGTAATCAACCAGAAAGTACATATGAATTTTCCAACAAACCTGTACACCCTAAAGGATCAGTGAGACCTAGCACATTCATCAATCCATGAAACAGAATGCCAGAAGTGATATAAGACGTTAATTCAATAAGAAGAGATTCTTCAACATAGTAACACTAACAGAAGTACAGAGACCTTCAATTCTTCCTTTTTTTCTTCTTCATGAAACAAAAACAATTTTCATCTTTGACTATATAACACTATCATGCAAAATACGATTGAGAACACAATTAACAAGTTAAAACAACAAGCTCCTTATTGAACATTTCCATGCCATGGGATAACACATAAGACAAAATCAAAGAAAAAGTGCTCTCTAGTTAATGAGAAAATCATTGTTTTAGCAACCTCGTAGTTTAACTTATTATTTTCCTAGCCCTTACTTCACATCTCTCTTCCCTCACTTGTTCCTATGAGTTGATAAAACATATTCAGATTCTACCAAGACTTCTCGCCATACACTAAACTTCTTCCAAACAAAACCAACTATCCTCCTTTCCTTTTTTGGTTAGATAAGGGAAACCAACCATCCAACTTAAATCAACAAAATGCAACTCATCAAAGATAAGACATATAGTATAAACAAAGCTCAAATGTGCAGTTTATACAGCAAACCACAAGCTCGAGCAAACCAGAGTTATATTTTATATCCCTACTTCTCAATTACCCATGAATTATACTCCCTTGCTCCATATTCCTACGACATTGCTACTATTTGATAAGTGTTACTTCTAACTATAAAAATCATGTGATTTGTAATACTTCTCAGAAGCTTTTGGATACATAAATCTTATTGCAAAGTTAGAAATATACAAAACATTAAAAGCCAGAGGGGTAGCTGAAAATGGTAAGCTCCCTCCACCTCAAACCTTAAGGTTACACGTTCGAGTCACCAATTCAGTAAAAAGGATGGAACTTCCTAGGCAGAGGCAAAAAAAAGCTTAAATGATTCCATCCATCAGCTCCAAACAACAGTAACAAACACATAACATAACAAGTTCTAAAAATCTTGGATAAAAATCACATTTTTACAAAAGAAAAAAAAAGGGGGTTACTACAAAAACAAACCTCAGTTTGAGTTTCTTTGAGAAAATATTTGAGGGTTTTGGAGAAACCATTGAGGTGAAGATAATGAAGTATAGATTGTTGTAAACCAGACTTGTTTTCTTGATTCTGCTCCTTCTTAGCCATAACAAGATTGGATTTTGATGACTCTGCTAGAACTACCTGCCTAGGTTTGAAGGCTAGTAACAGAGCAACAGCTGCTGCTGTTGAGGATGATGAGGTACTAGGGTTTTGCTGCTGTCTGGTTTTTGTTTCTAGCATATATTAAGGAAGGAAGAAAAAGGGGTTTTAGGGCAACGGATAAAAAATCATTCTTGCCTCGCAAATATAAATATTTGGCTCGAATTATCAAAATACCATCTTTATATTTTTACCTTTGTTAGAAGAACACTTAAATTTACGATTTTAAATTAATCGAATTTATATGGAAAAATTACATAAATTAATACATTTTAAAAAGTAATTACTGATTTTAGCAATATTTTTTATTCATTATCATTTATAGCAATACTGTGATAAATCTGTAATATGTATTAAAAGTGAATTATTTATGCAATATATTTGAATTATAATTGTTTTGAAATATACTGTGTTTGTTTGATAAAAAATGGTCACATCGTATTATAAGTATATTAAAATGTGTGATAAATGTATTATCCATCATTAAAACTTATATTATATGTGAATAATAAATTGTTCTTTGTAATATGTATTAAAATTGTATTATAAATGATTTAAAAACGATCAAGTGAAAAAAAAATATTATTGCTATAAATGGTAAATATTTTATTATTATAGCACATTTATGTAAGTTTCCAAATTTATATGTCATTTAAATATATATTTGGTGTTTGAATTGATAATTTAATTTTAAGACGGATTAAAATATAAAATAAAAGAAAAGTAATTCACTATCGTAACACTTGTGTTCTGTAGTATTCATGTGATTGAAGTGGACAAAATTTGATGACAAAAGTCGCGAACTACAGTTTGATGAGCAACTAAAGTTGATGACGTTGTGGTGGATCCACTGATATTGTGGTCTCGAAAGACAATCCTCTCCCCTTCTCCCCCCCCACCTTTTTTAAGATGGATCGAAAGCTCAAATATTGTTAAACTTACTACATGGGATCAGAGAATTTATTTGACATGTATAATACTTTTTTGAGAAATATTAGATTGTGAGGATTAATGGATATAAGATGAGACAGTTGTTCTGAATATATGTGAACGTTATCGATTAATTAATTATGATTGTGATTTAACTATATCAATATCATAGTGTAAAAAGGGTGACAAGTGATATAGAATAAATGTGTGGTATAATAAATAATGGCTTCATAAGAGTACAATGAGATTGAAGGAAAAAGAAAAGGGTTATTTTGAATAGTAAGAAATAATTGTGATTTAACTATATCAATTTCCATTTTATTTTATTTTTATTTGATGTATATTCCAAAGTAATTAACAAGACATGGTTATTGTACGTTCATTTTAAAGAATTTAACACAAAGAAATAATAAAATCGAATTAGTGCAAAAATAATTAAAGGTAAAAACTTAATTAAAATCTGAATACTAAATTTAAAATATTTTATTCAAATAAATTGTCAAAAGTTTTCCTAAACTACATATTCTACTCTGTTATTACTTTTTATAACAATAATTTTTAGTAATTACAAAACATAGCAAAATTATATAGTTTTATAACACGTATAAAAAGATTACGAAACATATAAAGTACAGATATCGGCGGCTAACCCCAGCGTTGTTAGGGCTGAAGTGTCTATAACAGCCGTGTCACCCACACTCCTTTCTCTCTCTTAGGGTATAATTTACTTTCTCTTTCTAACAAATCTGCAATTTTTCCATTCAATTTCAGTGTTTTTTTCCATATTTTTGGGTGAAATTTAGGGATTTGGGATTCAGATCGGTGAAATTGAGACATCATGTCGGACAGATTGACACGTATCGCCATCGTTAGCGACGACAAGTGCAAGCCGAAGAAGTGCCGCCAAGAATGCAAGAAGAGCTGCCCAGTTGTTAAAACTGGTACACTCTTCGATTTCCTTATGTTAAATCTTTGTTTTTGGTTTGTTCTGAAAATTTTCAGTGTTTTTTGTGCTAAAAGTTGTCTTTTTTGGTGTTTTGTTTGTGTATCTTGGGCTATGTATATAACAAGACTCTGTTTTTCTATGTGAATTTATTGGTTAAAGTTGTATCATGTATGTCTTTTTTTTAACCCCTCTCTAGGAATTCCAAGTTTTACTTCCTTGGTGAGTCGAATGAACAACCTTAAGGTTAGAGGTTTTAGCCAGATGTAGTAGCTATTCTATACAAAATCAAGTAACACAGTTATTATAAACAACCCATTAACACATTCGAGCCATATCGGCAACATGTTAGCTAGGATCGGATCCTTTTTAAACATAAACATATGTCCCTTTCTACTTTTACTCCCTTTTAATGTCCACAAGTTAAACATATAATGGACATATACTATATGAGCTGCCCCTCTTGTCTTTATCATGTATATTGCTATTGGTATTTTCGCGGGTAAACCAATGATTTTTTTTCTTCTTGGATTAAGTGTGTATATTTTTGCTGTTTACCCATTTAATGTTTTGAGCTTTGAATGATTTGAGTAAAAAAGGGGATGTATTTACTACTCTTTGCATATATGATTAAGGAGTATATGATTGATATGAGCTATTGGGCTTAAAAAGAGGTTTTGTCGTGTAAGTTGATGACTTTTTAAGTAGTATTGCTGACTTAAGTATATATTGTCGTTTGGACTATAGATTTTAGCTTTCTTTTTTACAATGAATTCAGCCTAGTGGAGCGGACAGTTCTGTTAATATGTTCAGTGAATTCTGAGGTCTCTTGGTATTTCATTGAACCTTTATTCTTGAATTTTGCCTATAGCTATTATTATATCTATAAATGAACAGAAAGTAGATGTCCTACCATGTAGTTTTCTGTGGATAGGCGTGCATTACAATTGCCTCTTAATACCAATAAACATAGAAAAAAGGTAAAAAGGAACAAGGGCGCTGAAAAGCTTCCTCTATTACTCTGAGGTTGTGCTGGAGTCATTGTTGGGGAAATTAGGATGTGGCAGCGAAGACTTGGTGAATGGATATTCGAGAAGTATATGTGGAGTTCCCATCATGACTAGGTAGCTATGGATGGAATCTCCTTCTTGTTTGTGAGGACGAGGATAAATTGGTTTTTTAACCAAGGGGTTGTATCCCCTGATGTGCAGTAGCAGAAATATTAGCTCTCAGGAAAAACAGGAGCAAGAATTTTGGTGTATGGGGTCTTTATAGGTATGCACAAGATCAACCATGGCTATATTGGCAAAATTCCAAATGAATCAACTGTTCCCCATCTATTCATTATTGTTGTAACAGAGTACAAATAGACTATTATGTTGGGTGGTAAACTGTTCTTTATTTTCTTCATTTATTTCATTCTTTCTTGATAATTGAAGTATTAATAGGGGGTGTGGCTCTCTGAATCAATGTGTTTTGTTGAAGAATAGAACAGAGGAAGCATGTGCCCGTTTAGATTATACCAGCTTATAGTAATCAAGGTTTAGTCCTTGTTCTTACATTTACACTAGGGTCTTTTTAGTTGAATCAAATACTTGTACATCATTTAGGGATGCGTGTAAGATAAGAGAACTTTTGGTCACGGAAAGTTATCTAGAATTTGAATTAAATAGGTCCGAGTGGAGTGGGGTTGTGGAAGACTCATGTAGTCGACCTGTATTTAGGACTGAAGTGTAGTTGTGTTTCAATCCCTGGGATTGAGGTGTAGTTAATTGACCGACAAATCAAATAATCAATTTGTGGAGTATGTAATAACTGATCGTATATCACGGAAATATGTTTGCGTATTTTCATTATATGGTAACGTTGATATATGTTTTCTTAAGTCAATTAAGCTTTGGTTTGCAGGTAAGTTATGTATAGAGGTCACTGTAGGCTCGAGATTGCTTTCATCTCAGAGGAGCTGTGTATTGGATGTGGTATTTGTGTAAAGGTTTGTATATATCACAAATGTGGGGATACATTTTGCTGCAGATTGATCATTCTGCTTGCTGATTGATATTTTATTTGTTAATACAGAAATGCCCATTTGAAGCAATTCAGATCATCAATCTGCCAAAAGATCTAGACAAGGATACAACCCATCGTTATGGTCCCAACACTTTCAAATTGCACAGGTATGTTTAAGCTGCAGCTCTTCTGGAGAAGTCTTTTGCTAACCAAATATCTGTTTGTAAAGTTATTTTTGAAACATTGTTGCAGGTTACCTGTCCCTAGGCCAGGACAGGTTCTTGGTCTGGTTGGCACAAATGGTATTGGAAAGTCAACTGCCCTGAAAGTTTTGGCTGGAAAATTGAAACCAAACTTGGGACGCTTCACTGTACTGCTCTTTTGCCATCACTAGTCAATTCATGTCTATACTACGTGCTTATGCTTTCTTTAATCTTTCTGTGGCAGAACCCTCCTGATTGGCAAGAGATCTTGACTCACTTTCGAGGATCCGAATTGCAGAACTACTTCACTCGCATTCTGGAAGATAACTTGAAGGTGACTTCTGATTCAGTGTTTCAGCTCTTCTAAATGCCCAGTCTATGAGTTGGTTTCTTTGCGAGTATCACTCCCCTTTGGATATACATAATGCCTCTTGCTTCTTTTAATCGTGGGGTACCTGCGTAATGTTTGAAATAAACAAAACATCTACAACACAATGGATTTAGTTGTCTGACTTGGAGGGCATTGTAAATCTCCAGAAAAGGTTTTTCTTTTTCTGTACCATTGTGATTGGTCAAATCATTACTAGTTATTCACCTAACTCTAGGTCCTAACTGTACCTGTTATGATTTTTCATTGTTCCAATGGTAGTACGGCGGTGTCGGTAACTTGTGTAGAGTTCTGGAATATCCTTTTTTCTACTAGGGAGCAGCAAGACCACCCGCTACACCTGAATAAAATATTCAGTAGGTCATTGCCAGAATAATAAAGGATGCTCAACTGCTCATGATTGAATGAATCATTTAAAGAATTGTTGAGCAATTTGAATTTTAAAATTCATCACACCATTCTATAGATAACCTTTTTCTTACTAGTTACCTTATTTTTTTAAAAGAGCTGTCTTTTTTCTTTACCCGTTATTTGTTGCGTCTAATCACCTTTGCTTTTGACCATATAGTATTTTACTCATTTGTAATTTGAACCTTTCTTCAAACAGGCAATTATCAAGCCTCAGTATGTTGACCATATTCCAAAGGCAGTTCAAGGAAATGTTGGACAAGTGCTTGACCAAAAAGATGAGAGAGACGTGAAGGAAAAACTCTGTGTTGATCTAGAGCTGAATCAGGTTTTGGATCGTAATGTAGGTGATCTATCTGGTGGAGAGCTTCAGAGGTTTGCTATTGCTGTTGTTGCCATACAAAATGCAGAGATATACATGTTTGATGAGCCTTCGAGTTACCTTGATGTGAAGCAAAGGCTTAAAGCTGCCCAAGTTGTCAGATCCTTGCTTCGACCAAATAGGTTCTAGTTCATTCTCTTCTGACTTTTCAACAATCAAGATTTTTATTTATCAGACCACGTACTGAAATAATCTTCAATGTTTCAGCTATGTCATAGTTGTGGAGCATGATCTTAGTGTGCTTGATTATTTGTCGGATTTCATTTGCTGCTTATATGGAAAGCCCGGTGCGTACGGAGTTGTGACCCTACCCTTCTCAGTCAGGGAAGGAATTAATATATTTTTGGCTGGGTTTGTGCCTACAGAAAATCTACGTTTTCGTGACGAGTCTCTTACTTTTAAGGTAGGACTCAGATTTTTTTATTACTCACATGTCATGGCAAAAATATTATCTGAACGATATCATTTTTCCATAGGTTGCTGAGACCCCACAAGAGGCTGCTGAGGAAATTGAATCATATGCACGTTACAGATATCCTACCATGACTAAGACTCAGGGTAATTTCAAGCTGAAGGTTTCTGAGGGTGAATTTACTGATTCACAGATTGTTGTGATGCTTGGTGAGAATGGGACTGGGAAGACAACCTTCATTCGTATGCTGGTATGTTTGCTTCACAAATATGTCATGTCTGAAATTGCTGCTGTTTCCAGTCTTCTGTGTTATAAAGACTCTTCCACTTGTGTTCTGTATATTGCAGGCTGGTCTATTAAAGCCTGACCTGGTGGAAGGATCTGATATTGAGATGCCAGAGTTCAATGTTTCATACAAGCCCCAGAAAATTAGTCCAAAATTTCAATCCACCGTGAGACATTTGCTACATCAAAAAATACGTGATTCTTATCAACACCCCCAGTTTTGTTCAGATGTGATGAAGCCTCTCCAAATTGAGCAATTGATGGACCAAGAAGTTGTGAATCTTTCTGGTGGTGAGTTGCAAAGAGTTGCCTTAGCCCTGTGCCTTGGAAAGGTAATCCTCTCCCATTCTGTAGAACTGCTGCTTTGGTTGTTTTATACATTGATCTGGTAGATGTCTTGGTCCAAACAGTCCTTTTTTTTGAAGAAGAACTGGTAATGTTGTATTACTCAGCATTCCTCCAAAAAGGTGGCAACCAGCTAAAACAAGAAAGTAATTGTAGTAATCCTAAAAGATCTTCTAACTGTTCAACATTTGTGCACAATGTTCTGTACACCAAAATTAGAAAATTGCAGTAGTCTTCCTTCTTTTTTCTTTTTTGGCTCTATATGACAGATTTTGGGCCTCCTTTCCGTTGGTATTTCTTTTTTTTCCTTCTCTTCATTTTACTTTATTGTATCCTACTTTTGCGGAATGGCCTTGCAAATATTAGCTATCAGGCCCTAATTTGGATGTTTTGGATATATTAGAGGTGGAACTGTAACAGCCTTGTCAATGTGTTTTTCTGTATTTTGCAGTACCTTCTTGGTACTCTATTAATGAAATTTCCTCAAGTTACAAAAAAAGTTAGATCTTATGGCAATGTAACGGTATCTGATCCAAGAATGTGAATGGTCTCTCCATCTGTTTGTTTGATGTTCTAACATTTTTATAGGTTTGTTGTTTTATTTCTTCCCTAGTCTACGGTGTTATGTTCAGGGTTTTGCCAAGTTAATTGACAAAACCAGCTAGAAATTTCTATTTGCGTCGTGGGTTGCGTTGGCTAGTTAATATCCGTATTGCATCTTGCTACTTCTCTGCCTCCATTTTGTTATTTATAAAAAAGTCTAATCATATGCTTTAATATCATTAAATATCTGTGTTTCTTACTGCACAGTTATAATTATGTTGCTAAAAATATGTTTTTATCACGTTACTCTAAAGCCATTTAGATAGGGGTACTATTTATAGTGAAGTGTAAATGAAGAGGAAAGTTTGTCTGCAATAGCAGCATATGAAGACTATTCATCTTTCTTACTCTAATGATGTATTTATAAATTGTAACCTAACTTACTCACTTAACTCTGTGCAGCCCGCTGATATATATCTGATCGATGAGCCAAGTGCCTATCTTGATTCTGAGCAGCGTATTGTAGCTTCTAAAGTCATCAAGAGATTCATTCTTCACGCGAAGAAGACTGCATTTGTTGTAGAGCATGACTTTATAATGGCAACTTACCTGGCAGATAGAGTCATTGTATATGAGGGGACGCCTTCCATAGATTGTGTTGCAAATGCACCTCAATCACTGTTGACTGGAATGAACTTATTTTTATCAGTAAGCCTTCTGCATATATCTTGCCTCATTACTTGAAAGTTCTCTTACTAACATATTCGTTACTCCAAGATTCATCTCGTCGTGTAGCTCATATTTTCTCAATCAAAACAAATGTTGTTTAGACTACTGCAGTAGCTTTTATATTCTGATATGTTGATTGGATTTGTGTTTTTATTGATGTGTGTGCTCTCCAAATTGTGTGCAGCATCTGAACATTACGTTTCGAAGGGACCCAACTAATTTCCGTCCAAGGATCAACAAACTAGAATCAACCAAGGATAGGGAGCAGAAGTCAGCTGGATCTTACTATTATTTGGATGATTAACCAGAACAGGTTGTGCATCCATGATCCTTGCTTACCTCTTTTAATTGGCACCTTGATGTTAACAGAAGCTCCACTCTTCCTTAGGTGCTAATTGATGATCACGAGCTGCCTCTGGGCATTTTTATACCATAGACGTCTGTCGTGATTATTAAGAGGTTGACGTCTGAGCACACAGATGATTGGATTATCGCCTTTTGTTTCGTCGTTGATTTAGTAATTATTACTGGTATTATGTACTCATAAATGTAGTTTTATTCATCAATTTTGACAGCAGATGGAGTAGTTGATTTCCATTTTGTATGTTTTATCTTTGGCACATGAATGAGGTGTTTGATTGGGTTGATGAATAACTGGATTGGCATTTATGCAGTAAGCCACTTTTTATTTTTTAATCTCTCATTGGGGTAAGTTGTTTAAGCGTTTGGTGGTTGTTCAAGAGCTTTTTATTTTTATGATAACGTTAGTTGGTTCTTCTCCAAAAAACTAATTTCTGTCATAACTAAATTTGTACATAAATCGGGTTGGTTCGGGTTTTTTCAAAAAATCGAATCATTTGTTTCTGACCTACTCAGGTATCTGATTCATTATTATGAGTTACATGCTACAACAGAAATTGATTGAATCGACTTCTAGATAGAGTTGGAGATTCCTTTTTTGCATCACATCTCAAGTATATTACAATATTTTGGTGCGTTTAGATACGTCTAACTACATGGATTTCAGTATGCATATACGTGGTTAAATTCGTTCTAGATACATTGTATCCAAGTAGATTAATATGTATTTGAGAACATAAGGAATCTTGTTCGCCTCCTTCAACTCTCTTCCATCTCGCTCGCCACTCTCCTTTATATCTAATATCCCAGATATATGTAAATAACATGAGATACATACACGTATAGTATCTCAGATATATGCAAATAACACGAGATACATACATATACATGTATCTAGTGTGATTCACATGTATATGTTATGAGGTATATAACAAAATCTCGTTCACCTCCCTAACTATCTTGCTTGCCTCTCTTTCTAGTGTTTATGGTAAAAAAAAAATACATGTATATCTTTTTCAACATATGTTAAAAAAACTCATGATTAGTGGTATGATTAGTAATATTTTGAGAATTATAGTATATGTGAGAGTGAAGTATGTTTAAACAGGGCGTATGCAACATGGGGTCACCAAATTCACGTGAACTCATGCCTCCTCCCGAAATTATATATAGTAGTAGTGTTGTATTTTTAAATATAGATGTGTGAACCCACATTTGAAGTATCATATTAGCGATAAGAATCTAAATATCAAACCGATCAAACTTATATCTTAGATCCACCTTTTCGTAAATAGTGCATCCATGATCTCAAAATTCTGAATACACCAATCTAGTTATGTTGTTTTCCAATAAATTATTGTATATTAATGTTTAAAAACTATATTTTATAAATAATATGTTTTAATATAATGTTATAACTTGGTGTCTTACTAAACACAATATGCATATAATTTTTTTCATTTTAAAAAGGGAAATTTTTCAAAATGTCAATAGTTTAGCATTTAAGAGGGCTCATTAGCAACACTTTCAATATTTAGTAAAAATGTCAAATTTTAATTTGTTATGTATCTTATTTATGTTTTTATTATTTGTTTTTATTTAAAGAATATAATTATTTAATAACAAAAGGGAGAAAATCAAGGGAGAGGATATTTCAAAAAAAGGTAAGGATCCTTAATTTTCTCATCAGCTATATTTTCAAATAAAATTTAAATTTTATTCTTTTTTTTTCTCCAGATTTTTTACCTTTTTAAAATTATATTCATATTTCACAATATATTCTATTTATATTTATTATAGTTTTTTATTAGTTTGTATTCATTCCAATAAGTATGCCGAATTTATCTATATAGTCATAGAAGAAATATATTTGTATTTTCATATATTTTTTTCCCTATATAGTTAATATTTCATCAAAAATCTTGTATGTATTCATTTCAATATGTATTTTATTTGTATTTCTATTTATTCTAATTTTTATTTAAAATTTTGTATAATAATATATAAAATACAAAAAATTAGTATGATGAAAAAGTGAATGAAATATAAAATTGAAAAGAAATAATTGAATATTTGGTGTACTCATTCTTAAATAAAATACATAACTAGTTCACATACCTTTAGAATAAATACAAATTAGAAAAAAAATATCAAATTCAGAAACAATGCAACATAATTTTTGAATGAATACAACTATTAATTGTAAAAATACATACTGACTAAAACAGTATCAAAATTCAATATATACTTTCAAATTTATGAATACAAAAAACAATAAAACTATGAAATACAAAAATAAATACTAATTGTGGTACATTGACATAACTATAAAAAAAACATAATACAAAATGAATTAAATATATGAAATACGATTCCAAATCTATGGATACAAAATACAATAAAATAATGAAATACAAAAATACATACGTCATGTAAAAACAACAACAAAATTCAATATACACTTCCAAATCTATGAATACAAAAAACATCAAAACTATGAAATATACACAATCAAACTCATATAATGTGTTATATTGACATAACTAACACACACACACAAAAAATAGAACACAAAATACAATAAATATATGAAATACAAAAATAAATACTAACTATAACACAATAAAAATTCCATATACACTTCCAAACGCATTGTAACATGAATTTTTGTTAATCTTAAAAATTACTAAACAAATTAAACTAACATGCAAGACACAGAACATGTAAAAAAAAAATCTCTTCTCCAATAAATTGGTCTTCTTGAACTTCATGGTTATGAATTTGTGTGGGATTTTGCACATCGACGGATTCAGACATTTTTCTCCGTCGTATATCCTCCTTATAAGCGGAACCTACATTGTTGTTTAATTCTTGAGTGAAAAAAAAATTAAATGATGGAAAATCGGAAGAACTTTGATTATTTTGTCTAATAACTCTAGTAACTCTCTTGAAAACGTCAATTGAATAGAGAATTATGCAGTCTCAAACCCTAAAAAATATTTTAAGGGCAACAACAAAATAAAAAATAAAAATATTAAAATCAGTAAGTAAATAAATAAGGAATCTGAAAAACATAATACCCAAATCAATGTTAATCTTCAAATCAAATCTTGCAACGAAATTAAATGAGAATAGTAGAAAATATTAATATATTGAATCGAAAATCTGTGGAATTGATTTGGAAGAATGTTAGAGAAAGAAATTAAAAAGAAGAATAAGAAAAGAGAGAAAAATCTGGAAATTTGATTTTCGGAAGAAAGTAAGAGAGAGAAATTGATAAAAAAGAAAAAAATTAAAATTGCATTAATATTTATCCAATTACATAAATATAGGAATGTGTAATCTATGAGAGAGAAAGAAAAGTTGTAAATAATGAGAGAGAAAATATTAATAATATCATAATAATTATTTATTTTTAAAATAATGACATTTTTGACATGTTTACTAATATTATTAAAGTATGGATATTATCACTAAATAAGTTGGTTTTTTTGACTAGTTAGCTAAATTTTCCTTTTAAAAAACTAAAGCAACCCAACCTATATACAACAACTTGGGCTCAATTATCATATTTTAGACCCAAGCCCAAGGTCCAAATATGAGGAAATGATAAATTAGAATGACAAATCTACCCCTCAGGTATTGAAGAGACAGAGTTAAGAGGTTTAAGCTAAGGTTCAGTCATTTTCTTCTGCACAACCCAAATCTCGACGGCGATTTCTGGGTCTCTGTCGAGAATCAGAAAGGTTAGTGAAAACCCATTTCTCTCTCTCCGTTTCTCTGTTTTTGGGTTTTTTCTTTTGTTTTTTTTGGTTTGAAAGATTTAATTTTTTCTTTGATACTTACTGTTAATTTTGAAAATTGAAAAAAAATAAAAATTAATCCCAAATGGTTCTATACAGAATCTGTTAGTTGTATTTGATTGTTTTGTATGTGGGTTGAGGTGGGTCGGTGTTAGTTTTGTGTTTTGTGTGGTTGATTGAAAGTTGATTGCATTGACTTCTAAGGGGGATTACTGTTTTTGCTGCTTTTAGGTTGTTAAATGATAGAAATGCCACTTATTTAGTTTTACTAGTAATGTCTATGTACTTGTTCTGGAAAGGAAGAAAAGTGTGCGGAATGTACTTGATCTGGAAAGGAAAAGAAAATGTATGGAGTTTGAATTGGGGGTTTAATTAGATTGCTGTTTGAGTAATAGTAGCTTATATAGTCAAAGAAATGTATTAGGCCTTAATTAATTTGTGGGGTTGGGTTTCAGTTATGGTTTTCTTTGGATTGCATTGACTTCCAATAGGTATTACTGTTTTGATGCATTTAGGTAGTCGAATAATTGAAAAGCCACTTATAGTAATATCAACAAAATGGGGTTTACAGTAGACAATCTTGTTTGAAGTTTCACTAGTAATAATTTCAATGTACTTGTTCTGGAAAGGAAGAAAAGTATATGGAGATTGGGATTAATATGTCTGTTTGTGTATTATTTTGCTTTGATAGTCAAAAGAATATATATTAGGCTCATAGTATTCATGGGGAAATTGATACCAAGATAGACATTGCTGACCGTGGAGAAGTATTTGTGAATTTGAAAACTATGAGGTACTTATCAGGAGAAATTTCAAGTCCTTCTATCAATTTAGAGAAAAAAAAAGAAATTTCAGTTTTATACTATTATAACTCAATCTTTCATTTCAGGCCCGAAGTTGTTTACAAGTTTAAATATGTTAAGTGTTGTTAAAATTGGAACAGAATAATTTCATTTAGTCTTCTTCTGGATACCTTATGATTCTGTTTTCATCGAGAATGAGCTTGTATATGGTTAATGTTTGTAGATATTCTTCTAGGATTGTTCTTTGTGTGAACGGGCAAGGGTATACAACTAGTTGAAGAAAGGCCATATTATTAAGATTAGAAAACAAAGAAACAATTTCAATTAGAAAACAAAGAAACAATTTCACTTAACTTGTTGATGGTCCAAATTTGTCTACTGCAAATACAAAATTTCATGTTGCTTGATTCTGGTTATGGTTTATGCATACTGGGAGAAAAGTGGTATTTCTTCCATAACTAACTGTGTTTCTTTCGATCATGCGGGCATAACTAATTGTATGCTCATTGTTCATCAGTATTGATCAGGGTGATTTCATTTGAAGAAGAGATGGAGCAGAGCCCGGCACCATTTTCCGAAATCGGCAGGCGGGCAAGAGGTAATGATTCACCATCTATTTAATGGAGTACTGATGCTTCTGATACCTATTAGGAAGGTAAAATGAATTAAGGAAAACATTTTCATGTACTAATACAATTATTAAACTTGATCTGCAAAACCAATTGGAAGAACCAAAAAATTTCTCCTTCCTATGCTGTTTAGGTAATTGAACCTGTCAAAAGTCAGCCAGCACAAACTAAGTACCCTACCATGCAGGAGGGTTCTCTTGATTTTAGCCCCATGATATTGTATATTTAGGGTCTCAGCTTCAATTTTCAATGGAAGCAATATAATACTAGGTGATTTCTTTCCATCTGCCCAAGCCTTAGTGGTTAGAGTTTAAGAGGCATAGTTTGCTATATTCAAGTTCTTTCTGCATATGAGCTGATGTGGGAGATAGTAGGTACCTCGTGGAATCATTCGAGGTGTGCACAAGCTAGTCCGGTTACCATGGTTATAAAAAGGAGATACTGTCTATTTTCTATTTGGAACTTCACATTTACTGGAGAGTTTCCAAGTGTATACCAGTACCATTTTGAGCCAATTCACATCAATGCTTTGGTTCTTTGGCCTTACCAACTCTACACTCTCCTCTTGGAATCAGTTGCATGTTTCCTCCCCTATTAAATACGTGATTGTACTGTATAAGTTATAGCACATGTATTAACACTAATTATCAAGAGTACAGTAAGTTTATTCTTCTGTAGGTCTTCTATTTTCTGGTATACTATTTGTATATGGGTGAGTTTGGCCCAAGCTTCAAGCCTTCAACACAAGTTATTTACCTTGTGTAATATGTGCTTTTGAGAAGATTCTGTGCTCAAGTACTCATAAAGGGAAAAGGGAAGACTTTATGCTCAACCCAGTGTACAGATTGCACTTTCACCATCACTAAGAAAATATGCCAAATGCATACTTATATGTGTGTGTGTGTGTATATATATATATATATATATATTTTTTTTTTTTTTTTAAGTATGCCGATTTATAGGCCTTTCAAGCTGGGTTTGCTCAAACTCGCCTCCCAAACTTGTTGAAATAGGTTATACGAAGCCTTGAATAAGAGTAAGTCAGGCTGGATGAGCTTGCTTCAGGTCACTGCAAAGCTTGCTGAGATTGCAGCAGGGAGTGCGGAGCTCAAAATTTAACCATTTTGCTTATATAGCCTGCAAAAACCTATTTGTTTGAAGTATATAGTTTTGAATTTTGACTGTTCGATTATCATCAAAATTCCTTGAATAGATTTCTATTTGCTCATCTAAAGATCTAGTCATTTAACAATTTTAACAACTTTTATCCATCTCTTAAGATAATCTTTTCTGGTAGAGGGCTTGCATTTTTTTGCTATATGAGAACTATTCTAATGGTCTGTGCAATGCTCACATTCATGCAGATCTACTGACCAAAGATTACAGTTATGATCAGAAGTTCACCTTCTCTATTCCGAGCTCCAGTGGGATGGTACTAGCTTATTCTCTCATTTACTGTTACTCATTTAGATTATTTAAGCTGTTGAATCTTCTATTCGGGCTTCAGAAGGCTGCCAAATTTTTCCACCTGCACACGTTATTGTAAATTATTTATTATCTTGATATTGGAAATATGTACTTTAAGTTGCTAAATCATTTGATTCATTCTGAAATATATTATTATGTGTCTTCAAGTCTGATATCTGTCCTTCGTACTAGATTTTTTTTTTAAATTTTTTTATGAAAAGGGTGTTTGGGCCAATTTGCACACCTCGACTTATCCACTGAGTACCTATTACCATACAAGTACAGGGTATTCTGCCCATCAAGGCTTAAGCCAATGGGATAAAATCACCTACTGCTGGCATTCTAGCAGTACTGGGTTAACAAATTACACCCCATCTAAACATGGAAGGTCCGTTTTCTGAGAAGGAGAATAGGATGAAGTAAAATAAAGCAAAATAGAAAGGAAAGGATCTAATTGTGTGCACGTATACACATCCACACGCTGACACAAGTTTTTCTGTAAAATTTATATGAGGTTTTGAAACTTCTTTACTTTTACAACATTGTTAAGGGATACTGACTTTATTCCTAATAGCCTAATTTTGAGGTAAGACATCCTTTATTCCACATGTGGCTGACACAGTTGTAATTGTTGCATTTGCAAATTGATAACTAAAGTCAATTCATATTAAAACCTGGTCACATCCACTTCTATATAATTATTATTTTTGGTCCTGAAGTACATGCAAGGCTTGTAAGAACTTAATTTGGTTTTGAAAATTACCAATCCGCTATTTTCCCTTTTGAGGGTACAAATAATATTTTCTTACTGTTCTTGTACTGTGTCCGAGTACTGGTTTTATAGGATGATCATTCTTCTTTTATTTATTTATTGAGAAGGAATTCCGTAACATTATTCAGTGTCGTGAGCTTACGTAATGTTTGGTTACAACTCAAGGAAATCCTTTGAGAATGAAATAAAATGGAAGAAAGATGTTCATAAGAACATTTGTGTTCTTGATTCTTTAGAAAATGTACTTGCATCTTCCTTTGGTTTTGGGAGAAATGGAAATTGTCCTCTACTTTAGTCATGATTGGCGACTTTACCCTGCTATATAGTTTGCAAGGAGAAGAGGTATTAGGACCTCACCTGATTTCACTTACATTGTCTAACATAACAGTTTGCATATGCTAATATCTCTTGATTCCACTTGATTTTGGTGTTCCATTTTGTATATCCCTTGAAATTGATCTAGAAATGTTTCATGTCTTGCATAAGTTTGCAATTTGTTTGAAAGTGACGTTGGTGAATTTTATCGGCAATCATACTTGGTATGCTTCCATTTATTGTGACTATACAACCTTCCCCAAATCCCAACAGATGGTGCTGGTGTGCTGTAAAATCTGGTGTTTCTGACGTTTATCATTGCTATGCACTGGGCAATTTTTTCTGGAAGTTTTTAATTTAGAGTTATATCTGAATCCGATCCTAACTTCTGTCATTTTCTCATATTAGGGAATAACAGCTACTGGTGTGAAGAAAGATCAAATTTTTATTGGTGATATAAGTACTCAATATAAACTTGGAAGTACAGTTGTTGATATCAAAGTTGATACCTATTCCAATGTAAGAGCAGGATAGCCTGTCACTTGCACCAGCAATTGCTTGTCCTCTTGATAATCTAATTTGTGATCCTGAGATATATTTAAACTCTTGGATCTCTTATTTGTAAGTGCAACGAATTTCTTATGTGATGTTTATATGTTACCTTATATGCAGGTCTCAACAAAAGTTACACTGGTTGATGTTTTCCGATCCACGAAACTGTCCTTAGGCTTCAACATACCTGATCACAAGTCTGGCAAGGTTAATAGTTGTGCTTTCTCAAGTACTGGTCTAAAGAATCTCTGGTCTGTCTGATACACATCAACTCATGTATGAGCCAAAGAATTAAATTAGTGCTTGTCATGCTACCACAGATATTATGGGCGAAGAGACAAATTAGAGGATAAACGATAGCTCATTTTTAAATTGATTATTTCCAGTTATGTCTTTGTTTCATTGGTAGTACTGGTACACACAGATAATGATTTGTGAGACTTTGTGAAAGCGTCACTGGCTGCTAAGTGAACTATAATTACTGTGCTACCTACTAAGTATTATTCTTAAAATTTTTCTGTAGATGCAAGTAATTCATATAGGTCTATATCATATATTATCACCAATTACATTTTCACCTTATCCCATAGCATCCTCTATTCCCTGAGCATCATCATCTTAGGTAATGTTAATTATCATGCGGTGCAATGTTGAACCTTAGAGTTGGACACTTGGACTTGAAACATTTAATGAATTTTCATTAATTTATTTTTACTTCAATTCTGACTTGTTTTTGGGGATAATGTGCTAATTCCAGACTCCTTTATTCACACAACTCTAAATCTTATGAAAGATACACATGTGAAGACGGGTCTATTTGTTGTCTTTGAAAATGGGAGTCAATGCTTTACTTTTTATCTCTATGGGCATGCACTTAGTGATGACAATTTGTGGGTCATCTAGATTACTGGTTCTATTATTTTCAATAATCAGATGATGCTAATTTGAAGTTGTGAACGGTATAAAAATCTCAGTTTATTTCGATTACATTCTCTTTTCCAGCAGTTAAGTGGAGTGGAAAGAAAGTAATTGAACCTATTGTGTCAATTAGACGAGCAAGCTACCTGTTATAGAATAGTGTCTAAGCAATAACTAGATTTTAATAGAACTACCTTACCTCATAAGGAAAAATAGTGTGACATTTTTTTCCAATGTCCTATGATTTCAAGCTGTTTTTAAGTAGGAACAGTCTGTATATTATTTGGTTTGTGAATTCAATATCAATCTCTGAATCATTTATTTTGTATTTTCAGCTCGATGTTCAGTACCTTCATCAGCATGCTGCCATCAATTCCAGTATTGGCTTAAATCCCTCCCCTCTCTTGGAGCTCTCGGTTGCTATTGGCAACAAGGATTTAGCCCTTGGTGGTGAAATAGGATTTAATACTGCTTCATCTTCTTTTACAAAGTGCAATGCTGGGCTTAGTTTTAACAAACCGGATTTTTCTGCTGCACTTATGTTGTAAGTATTCTAACGTCTTTTTCTGCTTAATATACTCTTGGTGCTTCTGAGTTCTTCAAATGTTTTCCTGTTAGCTAAAGTAAAGGTGGGATGGTTAATCCAACTATGCAACATGCAGTTATATGTATTTATTATGTCAAAATGTTGCAGAATAAGAATAAGTTCTACATCTGTAATCTACTAATCTGACTGTGAATAAATCCTTATATTGTTTTATATAAAAGAAAAAGTAGTTTTCTTGACATTCTTAAGGGAAGGAAAAGAATGGAGAGAAATCTTGTGTGAGGGAATGCATGTAGTACTAGTTTTAGGAAAAAATTAGCTTTGCTGTTTTGGTTTAAACTACATAAATTTTCCAACCAAATTTTCACCAATTTGAAAGTTAAAGAAGTATATTAGAAACCAATCTCTCTACCCAACAAAGTTAGGGCTTTAGGGGTAAGGTCCGCATATTCCCCACCCTCCCCAGAACCCACTTGTGACTCTGTGTATGTTGTTGTTTAAAAGTTCAAGAAGCGATGTTGTTGTTGAAGCTCTGCAAAATTCAACTAGAATTATTTGAGAAAAAATCTGCCAGAGTTGATGGATGCAATATAATCTTTAGAAAGAACATGCCAGTAATGTCTAATTTTTTGCAGCATGTGTTCAAAGCAAAGTCTAAAAAATAGGCAGTCAAATAGGTATAGGAAAGTGGAAACTAGGTTATCTTTCGAATTTCATTAGCAGTATTTAGAAAAGCGAAGCGACGCGAGCCTTCTACGCTTCACAGACTAGAATGAGTGTGCGAGCGCTTCATCGCTTGAAGCGTGAAGCGGGGCCTTATCGCTGTTTTCCGCTTCACGCTTCCCTGAACACTGTTCATTAGTTGGAATCCCAGATCTGAGCTTTAGTCTCTTTATGATCTATCTTTGAAGGGCATAGATATAGTTGGTAGATAGATAGGTTGAAAGTTTAGAAGTGATGAAGAAATTGTTAGTGATTAGTATTAAGAAATTAAAACAACTTATTTTGATACTTAACCTTATTCAAAAAAATAACTGCTTTTCATCTAAATCAAGAAAATTAAAATGGGTTTTAAGTCATTATCATGATTTTATTTCATATATTTCGCTTAATTATGGATATTTCGATTCTTTGTTCAAGTAGTTATGGTTTGTGTCTATAGTAATTTTTCTTTGTATTATGCCCGTGTATTTACATAATATATGAATTGAAATAGTGAAATATGGTCATTGAGGGTTCATATAGCCGACCCCCAACTTGTTTGGTACTGGTGTTGTTATTTGCACACAAAGGCCAAATAAATTCTTAGCACTTTCTGGTTTTGACCTAAGTTGCGGACTCTTCACTTTTGATGCCGCACCCATATCGGAATCTCCAAAAATACACACTTGTTGACATTTTGAAACTTTTGGGGAAGCCACTATGAAATGAACTACAATAATTTGCCTCAATCCCTAACTAGTTGGGGGCGCAACTATGACATGGATTACAAAAACTTCGATTTCTGAAGGTTCTTTTCCTGTTGAAACAAGTACATCAAAAAGATTGTGATTGAACTTCCTGAGTAGCACATTTTTTGTTTAAAAACATGTTAATCACATGTTGAAATCTGGAGTCCGGAGCTAAAAGGGAAGATTTTGTTTCAAAAATGCCAAAAGGGCAAACAAATTCAGAAAAAAACCAAATGCACATGGCCTCACATGCCTCCTTTGTCCCTTAACGGCCAACTAGTAAACGTCAAAGGCAAGGTGCATGACCCCACATGCCTTATAAGGCGCAGGGGCCGTGCGCTTTACACCTATTGTGGCCCCCAAAGGAAACCACAAATTTACCCTAGTTAGGAAATAACTAGGGAAGATTGAAGAAAAAATAAAAGAAAAGTCAAAACAACAATGAAAACATTATCTTTATTCCATTTTGGTAAAAGTATTTTTAAAAAATCATTAATTGTATTTTGCGAAAAATACATTTTGACACATAGTTTTCCATATTAAGAACATTTTTTTTTAAAAAACCTTTATTAGCTGTTTATGTGAACAATTTATAGAATCAAATTGCCCTTTCTCTCTTCTTTTCGCCCCGTGGTTCCCTTCTCTTTCTCTAGATTTTTTCCTCCAACTCTTTTCCTACATTTATAAAGTACTACGTTGCTTTATATGAAGAGACAAAGAAATTACTTGAGTTTTATATCAGAAAATTTACTTTGGGTATGACATACTCTATTTAATTTATTTATCTTGTTTCTTTTACTCATAGAAATTGTTTTAAATATATTTACTCATTATGTGTATTTCATTTGTTGTGGTCATGTGATTTTCCTAGTTTACTAGGTTTTCTGGCGACTGAAAGCAGGAGCACCGGAAGGAAAGGAAATATTAGAAGTATTTGATTTGGGGAGGGGGTGGGGGCTTTGTTTTAAGGCGTGTGGGGCAATGCGGCCCTTTTGGCTCCGGACTCTTGAATTCTGCATGTCTGGGATATAGCTCTCTATATGGTGTAAGGCCTGCGCGCCTTACACCTTATTGGTGAGCCCCAAAGGAAACCACAACATTTACCCTAGTTAGGAAATAGTTAGAAAAGGTTGAAGAAATAACAAAAGAAAAGTCAAAACAACAATGAAAACATACTATTTATTTCATTTTTGGTAAAAGTACTTAGAACAAAATCAGTTATTGTATTTTTCAAAAATACATTTTGACATGATAGTTTTCCATATTAAGAACAACTTTTTTTTTGAAAAAAAATCCTCTATCACTGTTTATGTGAACATTTTATTTAATCAAATTGCCCCTTTTCTCTTTTTCTGCCTGTGTTTCCCTTCTCTTTCTCTCTCTAGATTTTTTCTTCCCCCAACTCTTTTTCCTACATGGGAAAAGGGTCTGATATATCCCTCAACTTTGTCATTTAGAGCTGATATACCCCTCGTTATATAAGTGGCTCATATATGTCCTTACCGTTATACAAACGGCTCACATATACCCCTGCTGTTACAAAAATGGCTCACATATACCCTTTATTTAACGGAAATTAAAAAATTAGTTTTAAATATATTTGTTACTTCTATTTTTTTTAAAAAAAATTTAGGGGTATATATGATTCTTTTATCAAAGTTCAAGGTATATTTTAATTTTTTTCATACATAAATTATTTTTTGACTTCTTTTATTATAATTATTTGAGTTTCTTATTCTTATTTTTGTTTTTTCTTTCATTCCTTAGTTTAAAGAAAAAAAATTTTAAACTATTTTTTTGTGTGTATTGTAATTTAATTTCGTATTCGAAGAAAAAATTTGGTCATCTATAATAAGTTTACAAGAATATTAGTGAAACATAAATAAATTTGATTATCAAAATATAATTATAAATTAGTCATTAAAACAAAAAAAGTCAAAAAATATGTTTGATAAGGATTAAATTTACTCATACGAGATTATATTTTTTAGAAAAAAATAATAAAATTTAGATTAAAATTATTGTTTTTTTTCCATTTCCGTTTGAGGAAAAGGGTATATGTGGCCCATTTGTTTACAAGTAGGGGTATATATGTACCACTTTTATAACGAGGGGTATATCAGCTCTAAATGACAAAGTTGAGGGGTATATCAGACCTTTTTCCCTTCCTACATTAATAAAAATACTACATTGCTTAATTTAAGAGAAAGAAATTGATGATACTTTAGTTTTATATCAGAAAATTTACTTTGGATATCACATACTCTATTTAATTTACTTATCTTGTTTCTTTACTAATATAAATTATTTTAACTCATTATGTGTATTTCATTCTGTTGTGATCATGTCATTTTCCTAGTTTACTCAGTTTTCTGGTGACTTATCAAAGGTCACAAAAAGTTGATGAGAGCAGTGAGCACCGAAATTGCAAGGAAATATTAAAAGTAATTTGATTTTTTTTGGGGGGTGGGAGTCTTTGGGAAAGAAGGGAATTGGCCCACCAATAAGGTGTGGGGCGATGTGCCTTGCCCTTTTGGCTCCGGACTCTTGAAATCTGCATGTCTGGGATATATCTCGCGCTATATGGTTCTTTGCAATGAGGGTTTGTAATTGTAACTTAATTCCATTTCTCAGTTGTTTCTTGAGCGCATAAAAAGTTGGTCTAGATTAAGTGTATGATCGAGAACTCATACGATGGCTGAAACACTTCAATTTATATTTTCCTAATTGATGATGTACATTAGCTTTATTCATCCTGTCTAAAGCATCTCAAGTATCTAATCTGCACTTTTTGTTGCTATCCATGTAGAACGGATAGGGGACAAGCTGTGAAGGCATCATATGTACACTTGGTAGATCCAACAAATGGAACTGAAGTAGGTGCAGAGATGATACACAGATTATCTACCTACGAGAACAGCTTCAGCATCGGGAGTGCTCACAAGGTCGACTCATTAACATCCTTGAAGACTAGATTCTCTGACAATGGGAAAGTTGCAATGCTTTACCAGCGGGAATGGAGGCCAAAGTCACTTGTTACTTTCTCAGCCGAGTACGACACAAAGGCAAAGAGTTCAGTACCCAAGTTAGGTCTTGCCCTTGCTTTAAAGCCATAAAAACTGCACTCTCTCTAATTCATCCAATTTTACTTTGATAGCTTGACTTTGTTAAAAAAATTCTTTCAAAAGGCCACAAGTGTTGTTGCCCTTTACATCTTACATCATTTTTTGTTTGTTTAAGATATCATATAATGATGATAAATTTGAAAGAATATGTTGTTACAGTAGGCATTGTTGCATAAGCTTTTTCAAGGTTCACTGACTTTCTATTACCTTGAAACTATTGATAATACCATGTATTTTTTTTTTGGAGAATGAAATATTTTCTGATGCTTCGCGCTTTTCGCAACATTTTGTTGAGAGCTTAATCTTGCTTCCAACTTCTTATGATATGGATTTTTGTGTATCATGAGCTATATACTCTTTAATTATCTGCAGAAAAATTAGGTGATGAGTAATATTAAATCAAGTAAGCTTTATTTTCAACCTTATGGTTGTATTTTTGGTTGATAATGATGTGTATCATACATGAAAATAGTGGTTGGTTATGATAGAAATGAACTTTGTAGTTAACGTCCATAATGATATATAGTGATGTTTGGTGAACGCCTCAACTAGCTTCACATTATATTTATGGCCTGTAATATTTTTAAGCTGATGATCTATCGAAAATTATTTTTCTATCTTATAACGATAGATACAAGATTTGTTTACATATTTTTGAATAAATTTCAATTTAGAGTAAATAAAACAATACATCCATATTGGAGATGTATGAAAGGAAATAGACAGATACCTTAATTAGTAGCTCAAAAATAAATGACTAAATTATTGTTTTAAGATAACATTTGACAAAGAAAAAGGAAATAAATTAATTGGATAATAAGTTGTGGTGTCAAAGTGGATTACCTTCTTTTTTTTTTGTTCCAAACCAAAACCAAAAAAGGGAAAGAATATTCAATATTCGCTTAGTCTCATAGTTATGAATATTAATAAAATATCAATTCCAAAATATTTATCGATTTACGAATCAAAGTTAGTTGATTATATTTTTTTCAATTTTTCTTAAAATCAATTATTTTAAAAGTAAAATATATTAATTATATTGTTAAGAGTTAAGAGTAAATTGCTAAATATTATGATTGTGAAACTTTTGGTGCTCACAACACTAAATATATGTAAGTTAACAAAGAAAACAAAGCATGCGAACAAATACTACTCCGTTCGACTGGTATTGTTTGTCATGTTGTATTTTTTAAAATTTAATTTGACTAATTTTCAAAGTTAAATTAGATCACGTTAAGTTGATATTTTAATTAAAAAAATAGATATTCTAAAACTATATGAAAAATACTATAAATTGCAATTTTTTACATATTAATATTGATGAACAAATACATGTAAGATGTTAGTCAAAGTTTTTTTATAATTGAACTCTAAAAATAGAAACCATGACAAATAATACCGGACGGAGGGGTATATATTAACTATTTTAGTATGAAAGTAGGTAATTAAGCTGTACCAATTTGTTACATTGTGTATAGACTTATTTCAAAGTTTTTTGACCTAGCCAGATTTAATTTTCTTTCATATAAAAATACATTATTATTAGTATATTATTAACAATATATGTTAGTGTATTAATTTAAGTTATGTTTTTGACTAGTCATTATGTTAGGTGAACATGTACATACACTTCTGCTAACGTAATATTTCCACATGAATCTTTATACTTGATAGATTAAATTATATTGATAGTATCGATATTTTAATCGTCCAAAATTGAATTATGAAAAATTGTTATTTTCACTGACATATTGATTTAAAAAAACACAATTCAATTTGTACCATCTATTATTACTATAAATTGTATATAATAAGTAATGTTTTAAGCTTTGTACATGAACACTACAAAAGTTATACACGTAATAATAGTTTATTTATTAGGTATTTATAGCTAAATATCTTAATAAACAACAATTGATAGTATCATTCTTTTACGTGTGTTTTACAATTTGTAGCTTTATTTTGCAATTTGTTTTTTGATATTTCATTGCCTTTTTTTTAAAAAATCCTTCTATGAATAGCTTTTTTTAAAATCAAAGGGTCTATCAAAATAATGCTCTAATCTCTACGCCATAAAAATAAGGATAAAATTTATGTACATCTCATTCTTACCAGATTCATTGTATGAGAATACACCAGATATATATAATTGTAATTATAACACGTAATATATATAACTAAAATAAAAACTCATTATCTTAAATGCATAAAAATAATGAGCTGGCCAAGGTAGCTAATCCACTTTTCCTAATACACACTTTTCTAAACCATTTTATTAATAATCTATTAATTTACTTGACCCCTCTACCATCACCTAATTAATCCTCTTGCCTTTGTCTATAACTTACCAATTCCCAAACAAACCAAAGATAAATATAAAGATCATTCATCTAAGTTACACCTATAAGTCACCTTCTATTTTCTCTCTCTCTCTCTCTCTCCAAAAGCAAAAACAAAAGATTATGGAAAAAATGATCAACAAATTAGAAATTAATTATCATGATCATAATCATGATCATGATCAATATATTTTTAGATCAAAACTTCCTAATATTTACATCCCAAATCATTTACCTCTTCACAAATATTGCTTTGAAAACATCTCTAAATTTAGTTCACGCACTTGTTTAATCAATAGTGCCACGGGTGCGACATACACTTATTCTGATGTTGATCTTGCCGCCAAAAGAATCGCCCTAGGGCTCCACAAACTCGGTATCGAACAAAGAGATGTCATCATGATCTTACTTCCGAATTCGCCCGAATTCGTGTTCTCGTTCCTCGGAGCATCGTTCCGTGGCGCGATAAGCACGACCGCGAACCCGTTCTACACTCCGTCCGAAATTACGAAGCAAGCGAAAGCATCGAACGCGAAGCTCATCGTAACACAATCATGCTACGTCGATAAAATCAAGCGTTACGCCGAGGAAAATAGAGTTAAAATCGTGTGCGTGGACGATTCCTTGCCGTTGCCCGATGGATGTCTTAGTTTCGCGGAGTTATTATTAACTACTACACATTCATCGGGCGAAAATAATTCTAATGATGACAACATCATTTTATCTGATAGTGTAAAAATTCTTCCTGATGATGTGGTGGCATTACCTTATTCGTCCGGTACGACGGGGTTACCAAAAGGAGTGATGCTTACACATAAAGGACTTGTTACAAGTGTGGCACAACAAGTTGATGGTGAAAACCCTAATCTTTATCTCCATAGTGAAGATGTGATCATGTGTGTTTTGCCATTGTTTCATATTTATTCTCTCAATTCAATTTTGCTTTGTGGATTGAGAGTTGGTGCAACTATTTTGATAATGCAAAAATTTGAGATAAAAGGTTTAATGGAATTAGTGGAAAAATATAAAGTAACAATTGCACCATTTGTGCCACCTATTGTATTGGCTATTGCAAAAAGTCCATTGGTAGATAAATATGATTTGTCATCTATAAGGATGATAATGTCAGGGGCAGCACCAATGGGAAAAGAGCTTGAAGATACTGTTAGAGCTAAATTGCCTAATGCCATACTAGGACAGGTAAAATCCTATTTTATTTTAATAATTTTTTGTATAATTTTGAAAAAATATTTTATAATTTTTAATTTTTAGTGTTAGAGTAGAAGAATATTTGCACTCAACTATATAAATAGCCGGCCTAGTGATTGGGATGGACAAGAGAATTATAAGTAATTTCGTCCGATATATTTGAAAGGCAGATTTACGTAATATCTATATTTGTATGAGTTATTAGGATGTAGTTAATATGAAATAGTTGAGGGTATGCGTGAGAGTCATGACTTGAACACCGTCGTCATAATTAAAAGAACAAAATATTTCTTTAACGGTATAAGAACATAATCTATAATAGGTTGAAGCACACTAGTGGTATATATTTTTGTCCAGTTTCGATTTGTTTGTTTGAATTTAACTTGACACAAAGCTTAAAAAGGTAAAAATCGACTTTTGGATCTTGTGATTAAACTTATGATATGTAGAATATACCAGAATATTTTTTGATCTTCTTGCTTGAAACATGTCATGGTAGAATTAAAGAGTTGTCAAAAAAGAAAGAGATAGTTTTATTGAAAGGGACCATAAATAGTGAGTGTATATATATATATATATATATTATATATATATAAGTTAAGCTTTACAACTAAATAGATCTGGTTTGCGAGGAGAAAACAATGACAGGAGGCGATCTATTCATTATTTCCATGTACATTCTTTTATCTTTAACTGTCTCAAAAAAAATGATACATTTAGTTTGATTTTCACCTTTTTATTTTTCAAAGTTATAAATCTCATTTTTATGGATCATTATAATTTTCATTTAGATGACATGATAGTACTACTATTATCATTGTATTTTATTACATCAAATGTCAATTTTAACTTAACAAAACGGCATTTATTGCAAAAGACATAAATAGAGCTAGAAAAAAAAAATCATGTACAATTTGGGCCAAAGTCTATAAACTAATGTTATGTCTTATTGTGATATACACATTTTTATTTAAGTATCATTTTTGTTTTATAAAGTATCCGGAATTCTTAAAAATAAGGAATTTTTGGTAAATATTGATATTATAGGGATAGAATGTAATTTTATCATTTACAGTATGTCATTTGCCTAATTTTTACTAAATTGAATAGGGATATGGCATGACTGAAGCAGGCCCAGTATTATCAATGTGTTTAGCATTTGCAAAACAACAGTTTGATGTCAAATCAGGTTCCTGTGGGACAGTTGTTCGTAACGCCGAGATGAAGATCATCGATACCAACACCGGGACACTCCTTCCCCGGAACCACGCCGGAGAAATTTGCATTAGAGGTGATCAGATCATGAAAGGTAATTTACGTGTTCGCGTTAATTCTGAATATTATGTATATCGAGAGAGATCATAGTCAAGCCCAATAATGTTAATGGCCCAAATAATACACTTCATTGCTGTGTTTTGATCCAAGTATAATGAGACTTAAGAAGTTTTCTGGCCCATTAAAATACAATATATGGGCTTCAACAAATGTTTAGCCCATATTTATTGGCTCAAATATGAAATGTTTTTTTTCCAAATTCCATTTAATGGAGGGGACTTTCATAAATCCCACTAGTTTAGGAGCTAATTACTTACATACATTTTAATTTACAATTTGATACATTTTACTAGATTTTAGTGCTTTCAAATACATATATCTCAGATACATAAGGTCAGATTTAGGTGTAATTTGTTCTCGATACATTGTATACAAGTGGATTCGTATGTAACTGAGATACATTTAAAATCTCGCTTGCCTCCTCATCGCTCTCTCATCTTGCTCGTCACTCTCACTTGTATGTGGTATACTAGATACACACACAAACACAAACACACAGACAAACACACACATATATATAGTGTATATCTAGTCTGATTCACATGTATCAGGATACATACGAATCTCACTTGCCTCCCTCCCTAATCCCGCTCTCCTCTCCCTCTATTTTCATGTATCTGCTAGCAAAAATACATGTCTCTAAATGTAAGATATATGTAGAAAATTCTTAATTAGTGGTAAGTTACGTAACACTATGAAAGTATAAGTAACAATGACATATATGATAGTGACATATGTCTAGTTATGTTTATAGATCAAACTTTTATATACTAACAGTACGTTCCACATACTCTCTTTCTTATTTTCGTTGCATATAAGTTTATACCGACTTAAAATAAATTCAAATTTTGAATATGGATAGGATATTTGAATAATCCAAAAGCAACTGAGGAAACAATAGACAAAGAAGGTTGGTTACATACAGGTGACATTGGATACATAGATGATGATGATCAAGTGTTCATAATCGATAGATTAAAAGAATTAATAAAATACAAAGGATATCAAGTGGCTCCTGCTGAATTAGAAGCTATGCTTATTTCTCATCCAAATATTATTGATGCTGCTGTTGTACCGTAAGTCGTTACGATAAAATTAATTTATGAAAATATTGTATTTTTTAAAATATCGAATTAATGATCTGTTCATTTAATTATAGGATGAAAGATGAAGTAGCTGGAGAAGTTCCTATTGCATTTGTAGTGAAAGCAAATGGTAGTAATATTAATGAGGAAGAAATTAAACAATATGTATCGCAACAGGTAAATATTATTTTTTTATTAGTTCGTTTAAAAAAGATGTTTTTTTTTATATTTAGAAACAATTTAATTATACGTGATAAAAAATAATTATGCTGCGTACAGGTTATATTTTACAAGCGATTAAATCGAGTATTTTTCATAGAAGAAATTCCAAAAGCTCCATCGGGGAAAATACTTCGAAAAGATTTAAGAGCTAAGCTTGCAGCAGATTTAGCTAGTTGAATTTTATTATAGAAAAAAAATACGTATTCTATATGTTTTTTTTTCTTTTAATTATTTCATCATAATATAGGAATTTGTAAAAAAATATGAACCAAATTTATGATATGCTTATAATTGTTTGATTTGTATATTTAACCAATGGAATCATTTTTGGCTATATTGACTATAGTGTAGCTTTTTTTAAATTAAAATTCCTCTTCCCCTAATCTCCCTCCACTAATGTAATTATTTATTTATGTTTTAATATATAATTAATTTTTTTAAATTTGTCATGATATTTACTTAGATACTGGAATTAAGTCTTGTACCTTTTCGATTTTCGATTCATTCGTGTATTATATAATTAAATTAAACATATAAAGTATGTCATTTTCTTTAAATATAAGCATTAACATCAAGAAAAAAACGCATGGAATTTTATTGGCTAGTTGAAGTGAATGTATATAACGAAAGAAAATGACATAGTACTTTATATAGTCAACTTAACTATCTCATAGACGGATAAAAATACACAATTTTTAAATAAAAATATTTTAGCAAATTATGAAATTGTTTATATATTAAAGTTTTCTTTGAAAAGCTATACCTATAGGAGATACAATTTGCATATTGCATACTTAAGTAAGATACTGTGATTCAACTATATTTACAATTTTAATACTATGTTAGTCCTTCCATTTTAATTTCCTGTACCTATTTTGACTTGACACAAAGTTTAAAAAAAAGTAAAGAAATTCTTTGAATCTTATAGTATAAAATTAATGAAAGAAAAAACAAATATATCCTTGAGTTTTCAAAAATGGTACACATATACCCTTAGTTATACTTTTGAGATTGTATATACCCTACCCGTCATTCTTTTAGGGCATATCCTTGTACCAAACGGAGAGACATGTGACAACATCTTAACAATTTACTCAACTTTTAGGTAAAAAATAAAATAAAATAGGGTATATTGTTAAAATGTCGCCACATGTTTCTCTATTTGGGGTAAGGATATATAAGCCTCAAAAGTATTACGATAAGGGTATATACAAACTCAAAAGTATAATAGAGGATATATGCACACTATTATTAAAAGTTCAGGGGTTATATTTGACCTTTTTTTTCCGTAAAATTAAAAGTAAGTGTAAAGTATCAAAATGAACTTTAATTTTATGGTCTTAAACATACCATATAAAATGGGAAAAAGGACAAATATACCCTGAATTATTATAAATGGTATGCAGATACCCTCCATCATATTTTTTGGACATAGGTGTCCTTACCGTCCAAAAACTAGAGCATATACACCGTTTATACTAACGGATATATATGTGTCATAACCCGTCGAATAAGATTGCAACACGTGTCTCTATTTAATCTTTCGTTAGAATGAAGGATATATATGTTCTAGTTTTTGGATGACAGAAACATCAATGTCCCCAGAATATGAAGAATGATATATGCATACCATTTACGATAGTTCATGCTATATCTGTCCTTTGTCCCTATAAAATGAACATAAAATGGATAATTTTGAATGTTGGAACCAAATTTGGGCCTGATTAATTGGGCCACATAGAGGCCCAAAACTAAGAACTTATTCTCCAAAAACCCTACTACATAAATCAAATGAACTTAACCTCAGCAAGTTCAGAGAAGGAAGAACTCTGCAGAGAAGAGACGCCGCCGCAGAAATCCATAGGGTAATCAAATTCTCATGTTCGCTTTATGTTTCTCTTATGAATTTATCAATCTTCTGAGCATTTCACAAAAAAAAAATCATCGTTTTTGAGCTAAAGGAAAAGATACTAGGCTTAGGCGTTTTGGAATGAGCTTGTTGTGTATAAAGTTTGAGCATTTGATCGATTTGTTGATTTGGGTTTTATATAATAGCCTTAGTTTTTGATTTGTTGAAATGGGTTTGTGTCAAAAGCTTCAATTTGTTTGATTCTTGATTTTTTTTTTGGTGTGTGTGTGGGAGGAGGAGTTGGGGTGGGTGTTATCTGTTTTTTTCTGTTCAGAGTATTGCTGTTTCTCTAAAGTTGTATTTTTGTGCTGTAGATTAGAGATATGGGTGAGGGAGGTGTAGTAGTTCCAGAGTCTGTATTGAAGAAGCAGAAGAGGAATGAGGAGTGGGCTCTTGTAAAGAAGCAAGAGCTTGCAGTTGCCAAGAAAAAGAGTGTTGAGAATCGTAAACTTATCTATAACAGAGCTAAACAGTATGCTAAGGAGTACTCAGAGCAGGTGATTTATAAACTCAATGTCTCAGAAAATGATGCTGTTTTTTTCCCTTTGTTATTGAGGTATTTAAGAGTTTCTGTTTATGCATTTAGGAGAAGGAGTTGATCCGTTTGAAGCGTGAGGCACGATTGAAGGGAGGATTCTATGTTGATCCAGAGGCTAAGTTGCTCTTCATCATCAGAATCCGTGGGTAAGATGTTGCTGGATTGTTTAAATCTGGGATTTGATGAATTGATTCCTGTTTATCGACTTATCATTTTGAATTTTCAGGATTAACGCAATGCCTCCTCAGACTAAAAAGATTCTGCAGCTTCTCAGATTGCGACAGGTGAGTTTTTGATGTTTCCTGTTTAATATGTATATAAATATGTAAGAAGATGCTGGTTTGAGTTTTCACTGTCACAAAAATATGATGATCAAATTTATGTATTATTGGATTATGTTTTCCTTTCTTTTCCTTGCCGCTCTGTAACTTTAAGTGATTCAATCTGCTCAACTTGGCTGCAGATTGTACCATTATTAGGTCAGTTACGTGTTGTTTTCAATCCAAAAGCTTTAGAGTAGCATTTAAGCTTCCAATTTCATCTTTTACATCCATGCCAAGATAACCTTTGACATTCAACTTTGATGGAGGAGTTGATTCATTCATTTCATTTTCTAACATCTAGGCTTTATTACACTTTCTTATCATGTAACTTTGCGCATAGTTTTATCTTTTACCCTGTGATAGTACATGATTGGACTGCCATTTTACTTGGTACATCTTTTACTTTTTGTGGTTACTTCATGATTTCCACTAGTGAGTTGTTACGAAGACTTAAGTTGTGTTGCGGAAGGACATACCGATCTCTGTCCGGGCATTACAGCTATGCTCTTGTTTTAGATTGCCAGTTTCTCTTTTCTTTAGATCTTTTCTGAAGATACGATAACTTGCTATTGAATTGCTTTTAAACTTTTGCACTTTGGATTTTATGTTTGTTTTTCTTTATTTAAGTCTCTTATTGTTCTTGCTCTTACCCAGCTCATTTTTGTCTGTCTAATGAGATGACTCTTTGCTATATGACAGATCTTCAACGGTGTCTTCTTGAAAGTTAACAAGGCCACCGTGAACATGCTGCATAGGGTTGAGCCATATGTTACATACGGGTATCATTCTATTCTTGTTCTAATGCGTTGTATCCTTCTGAGGTTAATTTTGATTTTGGAGTTCCTCTATCTGTTATTGATTGATGAATCTCTTCAATTTTCCCAGCTATCCCAACTTAAAGAGTATCAAGGAATTGATCTACAAACGAGGTTATGGAAAGGTAGACAAGCAGAGAATTGCTTTGACCGACAATGCTGTCGTTGAGCAGGTTGGTGCAACGTATATTTGAAATTCATTCATAGTGTCCTGACAAACCTCTCTTTAACATCATTCGTCTGGATATTTCTTTGGCTGTAATATATAATATAAAACATAACATATAGAATTGATTCCGAGAAGAACTTGGTTGTTTGTAAATTCAAGAATCCCCTAAGCTTCAAACGAAAGGATACCCTAATCTCTCATCACAATGCGCTCCCATGTTGTAGGTGTTGGGCAAACATGGAATCATTTGCGTCGAAGATCTCGTTCACGAGATCATCACTGTGGGACCACACTTCAAGGAGGCTAACAACTTCCTATGGCCTTTCCAACTCAAGGCACCTCTTGGTGGACTAAAAAAGAAGAGAAACCACTACGTTGAAGGCGGTGATGCTGGAAATCGCGAGAATTTCATCAATGAGCTCATCAGGAGGATGAACTAAAATACCTCTCACTAAGCAACAGTTTTGTTTCTTTAGAAGTTTGTTTTTGGTGTTTTGAACTGTTTGTAATATTGAATTAGACACATTTCTGCCAGAGGTTAAAAATTGGGCTTTGAATTAAGTATACTAATTGCCTCTGGTTTTTTCATTGTTCAATATTAAAATGGAAGTGTGCTTTGTTCAATTTATATTATGGTTTCTGCCATTGGGCTTTGAACATTGATATTTCTTGTTCGTTTCAATTTGTTGTACTCTATAATCAATGAAAATTGATGATGGGATTACAACGCAAGTAATGTTGAATCATAGATATTTATCAAAATAATTCAAACAAATATAAATTGAGGAGTGATACATATAAAAATAATTATAATTTGTCATTATTTTACAAGAAATGTATCCAAAATTTAATTTATGAATTTGGAACAGATCAATATGCACACTGTTATCTTGAGAAGTAGTAATGAGGGGCTTAATCATTGTCGCTCTTAAAGTTGTTTACATATTTTAGTTAGACACTTTGATTTAATTTTGTACCTATTAAATATATAAATCTTTAACAAATATAAACCTTTTTGACATAGAATTACAATTAGTTTGAAAAATAAATATGTGGATATTTTAGACACTTGTAAATAACAAACATACCAATAAAATAATGACACATAGACATTGGATCCAACTTTTCTAAAAACTCTATTTAAATAATTTAAAATAAGTTTTCAAAAATAAAAATCTATTGTTTTGAATTACCCTCCCACGCCGCCTTTTTTTTCTTTGCGACCCATTTCCATCGCCATTCTTGTAGTAGAAAATATTATTTTCAATAATTTTACGCGCCAAAAGAGAGTGTAGCACACAATGTTTAACTGGCACAAAGATAAGTTAAAATGTTCAAATGAAATTACAGATAAATTTAAAGAGTTGTATCACTTAAGTCGATAAGAAATATTTTACAATAATGACATACATTAAATTTGATAGGTTTTAATGAAGTATTATTTATTAATTATAGTTCATATAATATATATATATATATATATATATTATATATATATATATATATATACTAGGTAATTGTTTCGCGCCTTGCGTGGTTATAAATAATAATTGCATTGAATTTGCAAATAATTTTTTATTAATATTCATATATTAAAAATAATGGAAAATAGGTTCTTAAAAAATATTAGAAATATTCTAGCATGAATTTGATTATTTGTCATTATCACATAACTCATGAACCTCTAATGAATGAATTATTCACTAAAGAATAAATCAAACTCTTTAATCTTCATTAAAAGAAAATAAAAAAGAAAATAAGAATATATATACAAAGGCATTTCGGTAATGAAAAGAAACATTTAATTTGTATAGATTATATAGTTGTGACATATGTCTTAGGTAAAAATCAAAAAATTTGTTGACATACTAAAAACATAAATTACATGAAAGCAATTATAACTTTTGAACTTGCCTGATGAAAATTTTCAATTGATAAGTGAGAAATTTCATATATATGTAAAATAGATCAATATATAAATTAATGAATGTTAAAAAAAGAAGAATATGTAAAAAAGAGAACGAAATAGAAAGGAAAAAATCGTGTCCACTAAATGCACAATGTCCCTTAAGAAAACTATTTCTCTCTAATACCAGAGGTTTAAAGAATTTCATCCTCTCACAATGAAACAATTTTATTCACCAACTTATTAATACAAAAATAGTGATGTCACTAAGTCACTTAACATGAGTAAAGTACACGAATATTTAATTTTGTGGAAGCAAAAAAAGAAGATCAGAATTTTTGTTGTTTTAAAATGATAGGAAATCTTTATATTTATAGACAACTAAGGGTAGTGTGAAGAAATATTTATTGTGCCTTATCGAACGATTAAAACTATTTTGAAAAGTTGCAACACTTCAAAAAGTTCATAACCCTTTATAAAAGTCGCAACTTTTCATAAAGTCGCAACTCTTCATTAAAGTCAAAATTTTTCATAAAAGTCGCAACTCTTCATCAAAAGTCACACCTTTTCATGAAAGAGGAAGGCTATTTTTGTAAAAAAAAATAAATTTAAAAGGAATTCTTGCTTGAGGTGGCGCCACATAGGCGGCCTACAATTCATATATATATAATATATTATATATATATATATATATATATATATATATATATATATATAATATATATATATATATATATATATATATGAAAAATCCTTTTGATCAGAAAATTTGGTCAGATTTTAGTAAAATGGTAAAATAACATGTTTCACACTATGTTATTTTACTTTTTTTGGAACATTTTTACCCTTTTAAATTTAATATCTTTTAATTAAAAATAAAAAAAGGATAAATTGATTTTAAAATAGAAAGGATATTATAGACTTTTTAAATTTTTGACCAAATTCTGGCTAATTATATTATATATATATATCTATATATATATATATATATCTATAATATATATAAGTCAACATAATTTCTAGGACCAATATGAAAAATTTCATTATGAGATAATCAATTTGTTTTTACATTTCATTAAATAATTCTCAAGTTCCTTACCTTTTTTTTATGAAGGAAAGAAAAAAAGTCAAAGATAGTAAAGGATGGAAACAATTTACTTAAGTATATGTATATAAACATGGTATATCTTATTATTTAGTCAATGACATATATAAGTCAACATAATTTTGTGTATACTTTCATAATAAATTGTCAATATCATCACAATCTCCAATTGCTTGGACCAATATGGAAATTTCAATATGAGATAAATCATTTATTTTTAAAAATTTTTTGTTAAATAATTGTCAAGTTCCTTTCCTTTTTTCTATAATGAAAGATAATAAACATTATTTCTTTTTAAGCTAGCAATAAATGGAAACAATTTAATTAAGTATAGATTTTTTTTGATATTAAAGTCAAAGATTTATTAACTATTTCTCACAATATAAATAGCACCATCTCCATCTCACTTATCACAACAATATACACATCAACTCTCAAATATTTCTACTATATAATATAATATTATAAGCATGGCTATCAATTGTTTCAGTTCTTGTTTTCATGCTACTTATACTTTTCATTGGTATTTTAAACTATGTTTTATTTTTTTTTTTTATCTCAAATAATTTTCAATTCTCACATATTTTGGCATTTTAATATTGGACCTATTTATTTTAAAATTTCAATTGTTTACATCTGTAATATCAAATCGATCAAATTGTATCTTAGATTCATTTTTCTCATTATTGTGAATCTATCATCTCAAAATTTAAAATACGTCTCTGTTTGTAGGTCGCAATATTGATGCAGATCAAAAGTGTTGCAAGGATCACCCAGATATAGTCCATGTATAGCGGGGAAGATGATAATCCAGAATTGGATGGCAAATGTTGGAGATATTGCAATGATGAACCTGAATCATGTGAGCGTGGAGGAGCTTGTAAATCAGTTGGGGAAAGACTTTATGTCATGCACTTGTTCTTAGTTTAATTTCTACAAAAATTGAAATTTGAAATTTATATTTAATCTCATTCATTAAAGGGCACTTTCGTTCTTTTCGATGAACGAAAAGTTGATACATATAAAAATAATTATAATTCGTCATTATTTTACAAGAAATGTTTCCAAACTTCAATGTATGAATTTGAAACAGATCAATATACACACTCAATGATGTTATCATGTAGATAGAGTGGCCTTGAGTTCATCTTGAGAAGTACTAATGAGGGGCTTAATCATTTCGCTCTTAAAGTTGTCTTCAAATTTTATTTACACTTTAATTTAATTTCGTACTTATTAAATACATAACATTAGTTTGAAAAAATAAATATGTGGATATTTTGGACACTTGTAAATAACAAACATACCAATAAAATAATGAAACATGACATTGAATCCAACTTTTCTAAAAATTCTATTTAAATAATTCAAAATGATTTTTTCGAAAAAAAGAAGCTATTGTTTGGAATTACCTGTCACGATCAAAAAATGGGTGTGATGGCACTTGTCTTATTCCACCAAGACAAGTCAGCCTAAATCTCGACCATTACAATAAAATTACGGAAATTTATGTACAACTTAAAAATACCCCCAAAATCTGGTTGTCACGTGTACAAGCCTCTAAAGTATTACAATCGAGTCAATAGAAAAATACAAGTCTCATATGACATTGTTGCTAGAGTAGAACAAGATCATAAATAGGAGTAAGAAGGTCTGCTGAGATGACAAACAACTACCTCACAAATCTCCAAGAAGCCTCAGAAAAGAAGAGAATATATCATAAAAATCTGGGCTAGTAACCTACAAAAAAAATTGTAGAAGCAAAGGGTGAGTACCAAATCACGCGGTACTCAGCAAATAAACGTCTAAACACAAGATAAGGGGATAAAATATTGGTACTCCTACCACCCCCAACCGAACCTCTACAACTACAATTTGCATACAAATCAGCCCAACCTAACAGCTCACAGTTTACATAGCACGTAGATCAACAATAACACTTAGACAAATTACATATCCTCCATAATAACACTTTAACAAATTGCATATCCTCAACAACAACAATTCAACAAATTACATATCCTCAATAACAACACTTCAACAAATTACATACCCTCAACAACAACAATTCAACAAATTACATATCCTCAATAACAAGCTCAGTATTCATCAATCACAAATTTCGCAGAAAGGCAATCACAAGATCAGCAAAACACAATATCAAGTTCACTAATGATAAGTATGTGTAATGCAATGGAATACAATGTCAAGTATAATGATGCATGTCTTACCTAGTGATACACACCCGCTGTTTCTCACTATGGGAGCCATGGGGGACATATCTGTCCATGCATCTGTCGCGGCGCACGACACGGCCCTCGATAATAGTAACCATCGCGGCGCGCGATACGTCCCTCGAAATATAGTATCCATCGCGGCGCGAGATACGTCCCTCGAAATGTTACATCCTCTTAAGTACTCATTCTTTCTCAATGTACATAACACTTGTCACAACCAATGCCTCAAAATAATGGAGATGACAAGCTCACACAAATAATGAGGAGATGACCATTTTTATAACATCGCACAGTTCACAACCACACAAACATGAAGTCACATTAACAATGATTCAACAAGCCTTCAACCCTTTCTCAACACATCACACATAAACAATTAATCACATTGCCTTTTGTTATCCCTTTTTTTCATCATTATAATTGATCAATGTGGACAAGTCAACCCATCACCAATTCCGTTACTCCCAAACATATACCACAAGGAAATACACACATTTCATACAGTTAACAAGAGTTTGGAAATTTGCCTCATTTAGTCGAACAATCTTTATGATACTTGAGTCTTCCCCCCATTCAATGGGCTCCAAATCAGAACAATCTATCCAAACAATTTACCACAATAAGATTTTAACATTAACAACACCCACGTTACTTAAGTGTTTATCCTTGATACAAAAATTCACCCAACTTTATAATCAAATTCGTAAATCTTGATGCCAATTAACATTTTAAAATATATATATTTCAAGTTTTAAGCCTAAGGTTAAGTCCCAATTTTTTTTTCCAATATTATAATTCGAATAGTATTCATATCATATTCTTAATATTCAATTACCTATCTTACCATATCAAAACCTTAATTATAATGTG